>JBAMYA010000021.1:15747495-15760125 GCA_037176975.1 Arrhamphus sclerolepis | reverse complement strand
CTTTTTTTGGAGAGGGGGAGTGGACTCCCCGGTTGGTGGGGGGGGGGGGGGGGTGGGGGGGGGTTTTTTTGGGTTGTGGGAGGTTTGGGAATGCCCCCCCCCCCCCCCCCCCCCATCCCCCTGCATGGGCAGACATGTCCAGATATGCAACAGGGTGACTCTCATGTCATGTGAATTTTACCTTCTTCAACAGCCCACAGGGGTCCACTGGGTCCCTCAAACTGCATGCACAGCAGCCCAAAAAGTTGCAACAGCATGTGTACTTCACATGTATATGGATAAATCTCTAATTTAAACAAATAAAACACTCCCCACAAAGAATAGCAAAAGAACAGCATGGGTGCTTGTTCTTGTTCTGAGGGGAGACGTTAGGCCGATTATCTGCACCTCTACAGTGCGCTATGGACAGACTGCATGTAGAAGAGTCAGTTGTGCATCCAGAGAGTCCAAACTGGTTTGTGGACATGGAAGTGTCACATGGACTGGTACTGTATAATATTCTGCAGCTGCTCTGGTTGGAGCTTACATGTCGTAGCATGTTGCTACCATGTGGGGGCAGTCTCAGAAGTATGTCTAAGACTCTAGGGTACTGGCCTGTCTTAGCTGTGTTTTTGTGCTGTTGTTGGTCCATTAGCTTTGTTTTTCAATAGAAAAGACTAAAGTCATAGCGGACAAAGGTCTGTTTTCCCCTCAAGCTGGCCCTTCTGTGGTTCAGAAAATGAAATAAATAATTGATGCAAAAGTAATAAGGTGTTAAAAGCCACAATACAGCATATATTGTACATCTTAAAAAAAAAAACTGCAATAATGTATGGAAAAAAAAGGGTATGCAAACACGGATAAAATCACTGTGATGAAATAAAACACGGGTTACGATTCTCATCACTGAGGGGGAAACAAAAAAAGACCAGCTCCTTGAGTAAGTTTTCCCACTGATAATGTCAACAATTTTCATACAGAAATGAATAAAAACAATCAAACACACACGTCCTCACCATGAGAGCGTATGTCAGGCCGAGTCCCACCAGACCGGGAGACAGCTGGTTGTAGAGAGAGTTGGTGATGGAGGCCACAGCTGCCACCAACACCACACAAGCTCCAATGTACTCCTGCAGAGACGCACACCATCAACATTCAGATCAGACAGTGACAGTGATGAGCATGTGTATCTGTTTGCTTTCGTGCACATAGAAGCATCTCAAGGTTGTGTGCAAACCAAAGAAGCAGCGATCGACTGATACATACATAAAACATGACAAGAAGGTTCAGTTTTATGTCAAAAACAGAACCAGATGTTCAGCATTTAAGAGAAGCGTCAACACTGGCATTAATGTGAACAGCATTCATCAACAGCAAAGCAGAGCTGCTTCCAAGAAACCAACAGCAGGCGGATCATTACCATGCGGACCTCCAGCCAACGGTTGGCTGCAGTAAGGAAGAGGGAGGCGATGTTGTTGGCGTCGGTGAACTGAAGCAGCCTCTGTCTAAACCTGGGCTCGTACCTGCCAAGAGACAGGATCTCATTCATTTCACTGTTAACCGTCCATCTGTCTTTCCATTCTGTGATTAAACTTGATTAAACTTGATTAATGATTAAACTTCAGCCCTTAGAAGTGAAATTCAGAAAACAACAGAGCTCCGATAAACGGAAATATTCTTACTGGATTGCTGCATTTTATGGAAATGCTCTTAAACTACTAATAGCACACCAAGAAGGGAAAAAGAAATCTGCAAAAAGGTCAGGCAAATATCATTTAGATGCATGAATCTGAAAGTCAAACATTTCCTGGAGAGAAAATGTTTGTCAGAAAGCCACAGAGGAGCAATTGCAATTCAGACATTTTCTGCCAAAAATAAATCCAAAGACTTCCCTTTTTTTGTGCTTAAAATTTTTCACTGACTCAAATTCTAGTTTAAATTACTTTAAAAGAAAAAAAAATCTCATAATGCATTCTTTTAAAAGACAAGAGACTCATGAAGGGACACGACACTATATTTTTACAGTACAGACAGCGGTTCCCACAATGCACTGCACAGACTGTCTAGAAAATATGAACATACAACCAGCTGTTCTGACAGACTAAAGTATTTTCTTAATGTCTAATGTACATTTCTTGCTCTATTGGACTCCTATTTTGGTTTCAACTCTATCCGCTTGTCCAAATATTGATTACATGGATCACCCCAAAAAAGAAAGTTAAAAAGGTGATCTTTCAAATACTCATCTCAGCTTCAACCAACAGATCTCATCGCTGTGGATATGAAGACTCTCTAAGTAGAGTTTATCCTTAGAAAATATGTCTTTTACTCTTCATACAGGCAGTTTGTGGCTAAAATGTATCTTTTAAGCTTAATCCAAGCTGACCACATGGAGAGAGGGAAAAAATGCAGCAAAGAAATGTGAGATATTTAAAAAAAAAAAAAAAGAAAGGAAAACCCATTAAACTTGTGGAACTGATAAACTCTAGTTACTGCCATTGTGAGGGATTTACCTGAGGGCTCTTATAGTGGAGAGACCTTCCACTGTCTCAGAGAAGTGTGAGAGCAAAGGCAGCTGGGTGCTGTCCTCCAGCTGCTGCAGGTCCCTGACCAGCAGACACAGGAAACAGGCAAATGTCAGCTGAAGTTGATCAGAGCATTTTAGATGTAAAGTAGGAGAATGTAAATTAGATATTTAAAAAGAAAAAACTATGAGATGAGGGTCTTATATTCAGGTCTTTTCAGATTATTAAGCTAGGTAATATTTCACCATCTGATTTAATTTCATCGCGTTCAGAATCAGATGAAGAAAAAGGTATTGAGATTTTTGATATACTCCGATACCCATAACTGTCTCGCCCGACTCACCTGGAAGCCATCCGGAAGTATTTCTGGATGAAGTAGCAGGCGACCGCCAGTGGCAGAAGAGCAATGAGGAAGACGGGTGTCACGTAGGAGATGACACCCAGGGCGGACGCACACAGCAGGGTGGAGCGGGAGAGGCACTCCAGCGTGGTGGGGATGTGCTGGTCGATTGTGTTTGTGTCTGTGGAAAACCTGTTGAGGATGCTGCCGAGTGGAGTGGTCTCAAACAGCCTGGAGGTGCAAAGAAGCAGAAAGAACCCCACCTTATCATCACTGGGGAACAAATCATGATAGCGTGCTGGAAATGTGGTACTGTGGTGACGTACTTATTCTCCACAAAATGTTTTTAGTGAATAGATATAGAAAGTTACAGACTAAAACCAATTATTAAACTAAAGAACCAAACAAAAAAAGGGTTTGTGCAGTAGTTCAGTTGGAAATCTTTCATGTGAAGTAAATCTGTTTTATGTGATGTATGACCAGTTCATGCAAATATGTTTAGTGTGTTCAGGCGAGCGCTGCCTCCAGGGTTTTGTGTGAGGAAAGCAGATGGGGCTCTGAGTAATGAGGCTAAAAAAGGTGCTTTTAACTCTGTCTCCTCATTTAAATGATCTGTTTAAGCACGCACACCATGCAAGCACTCTTCTGTCCTCCCGCATTTCGCCTGTCACGAGGCAGAGCTGCACTCACATTTACCGCCCAGTGTCGTACCTCATGGGCGCCAGTATGATCTTGTTCAGCAGGTTGAGGTGAAGCTCCTCGGCCACCTTCAGGCCTGTCCACTCCACAGCCACGGAGGTGGCGAGACAAAGGATGATGCCCAGGCAGCAGAGCACGCTGAACACGGACAAATACCACGAGTGGCTGAAGCCACAGTCCTGCAACACAGAGGCACCGAGAGGCTCGTTGGGGATGTGGCTGTAGCTCTGTGTTCCATTTAACTTGCTTGTACTGTGAATTATAAGCATAATTAAACTCTGAGGCTGGTTAAAAATTATCGGTTTAATGCGACAAAAGCTAGTGAAGCTTTCAAAGCTGAACTGGAAACATTTGAACAGCACAAAAGGGAAGTGTGGATAATGTTCTCCTGCTGTTTGTTTTGAACTCATCCCTCTCTTCACTCTGCTTCGAGCTTTCTTTTTATGTTTGCCTTTTCTGCTGATTAATGTGTCCTGTTCCATTTCTGCTTCAAAACACAGTGCAGCATAGCATGAAATACACTTTTCACTTATGTCACAAGCATTCCAATACAACTACTTTTTAAATGCACAACAAATTTAGAGATTAAAGTTCAAACATGTGGAAAAACTACGTGGTTCATCATATTGCTAATGCTTATATTTAATCAATTACACCATCAAGAGGTTTTTAGGATTACGACCTAAATACAGAAGACAGGGTGGCAGGACTGATGTACACAAAAGAAGAAACAAAGGGGTGATTAATGGGTTGTAACAGTGTAACATTTTGTTCCGTGGCTATGACGCCTCTGTTCTACCTTGGGAGGGAGTAACAGAGGTGGAACAGGGTGAAATGAACGCGCTGTGAACTGGTATCGTGAAAAGACGTAACAGGATGCCAAGGCGGCAGCAACACCTTTTAAACAGCAGCTGTTTGAGAGGCAGAGACCGACTAGATGAGCTTTGTTGTGCGACTTGAGGCAGTCGCTACTCTGTGAACCTTGCTGCCATGCCCAAAAAGACAAAAAGAACTAAACAAAAAAAAAAAACCTGGAGGAGCCTCCACCAGCTGAAGTGGAGCCACTGGCTAGCGTATCCTGCTGAAGCCTAACCCTGACCTCCTGCAGCAACAACAGTACCGCAAACGTCAGCAGTGTGTAGCCCATAGTAACAACGAAGAGAATATTTTATAAATTTGTTTAAAAAAAAACTGTAGTTTGCAGAATGTTGTAATACTTTGTGAACGCACAAACCGGGGAGGCGAATATTGCACCTTTGTGTAATAACCGTGTGTAGTAAAGGTGGACTGATATGGGATTGTGAGGATTGTGAGGATTGTGCAGTATTTTGCGGCATTGCGTCATTGTCGGTGTAAAATGACTTGGATCTAATTTCACTGGTGTTTTTGTTGTTGTGGAAGAGGACATCTTGCATGTTGGGATACAGCAGAAGTCATTGGCTATTGCTCCTTTATGGGCGGAAGTTAACAGACTTATAAGTCTGGGTCTTCACACAACCAGGTTTGACAAAGATGCATCAGTAATTAACTAAAGTTGATTCAGTTTTCTCCCAGTGGACAATTATGACTACAAATTAATAATGTCTTTAAACTCCATGAAAACGGTGGGAAAAAAAACAGCGATATTAAAGAGAAAAAAGGACATTCTTATGAGCAACATTAAGAATTCCTACTTACGCTATCTTGTGATGTTTTATTTTCAAATTTAAAATTCAACTGAATTCAAAATACCTTTATTCATCATAGGAGGGAAATTCAGTTGTTGCAGTTAATCGTCATGATTTGACTCTCTTCAGAGATAAATTGTAGATGGTTATTGCTTATTTCAGTAATCAGAAGACATGAACCTCCCTGTCCAGGGGAAGTGCTTTTACTTGCCGTTTTAAATCTTCAGCCTGGTCTGTCAGAGAGTTGCGCAACATTAATGTCAAGTGCGTCTTTGATTGCCAAACAGGACGAGAATTAGGCTGGAGCACAGATTAGATAAACCTGACAAAAAAACCCTGTGAAGCTCAGCCAAACATGATGTTCTCACTATTCGAGAGATATTTCATATGCACTTATCCGTTTAGCATGCGTCACTGTGTGCGAGCAAGAGACAGATGACCGCTGTGTTTGTGTTCTTCGATGCCTTTTAGACTGGTGACCTCATCTCCAGCTGACTCTGTTTGCAGCCCTAAGCATCCTGCATGAAATGTGAGCAACCATTTCAATTAACAAGATACACACACACACACACACACCACCTGATAAAAGCATTGCTTAACTGGTCCTGGAACATTGTAACCTGCCAACAGCTGGTGTGACCTCTGAGTGTGAATAAAACAGATAAACTATCCTTGCCACAATGATACAGGATCTATAAATGTTCTCTGTTTTCTCTGGATGTGCTCATGTTCTATGTTCAAATGCATTACAAAAAGTCCTTCCATCCATCACCTTCACCCTCTTCTTCCTAATTGAGGGTCACGGGGGTCTGCAGGAGCCTGTTCCTGCTGGGATGCACCCCAGTCACATACAGACAACCACACACAGTCACCCTCATTCGTGCGACCAATTTAGAATCAACAATTAGCCTAAAACAAGAACAAAAAACTAATTTCGTGGCCAAAAAAAAAAACCATGCAGTTTTTAAACACTCTGCACTAAATAAAGAGCAAGCATAAAAGTCATCCAAGCTCAAATATGTTAACTATAAAAGGCCTTCAGGTGTCAGTTGTTGTAGTTTTAGATAGATTAACATGGATGTGACAGTAAATATAAAGGTATGCAGTTTAGTGAATTGAATTCCCTGCATATTTACTGTACATGTTGCCTTAGAAAATGACAAGAAAATCTTTTATAGTTAGATGTTACTGTCAAGTAAAGTTAATTGTGAAAAATGTATTTAAAAAAAAAAAGAAAATCAACAGCTGAGTATTTAGCTGTTTTTAAGCTACAAAATCTTTTCTTTCCCTCTGATCATACTGCATCTCTTCACCTGGAAGCATCTAGACGCCTCAAGTAAAAGTTCAAATGTACAGCCTGAACAGACTCTTCAGATATCATTTTAATATCATGTCCCGATGCACACATAAAACCTCAGATTAAAAAAAAAGGTGGGGGTTTCTTTTTCACATGCCTGCGTGTAAATGATGAAAACCAGAGTCTTGAAGGGAAAGCCATGTTTAAAGGTTGCAGATCTCATGCACAGCTGGAGGAGAAGAGCTCGGTGGCGCTCGGCCCTCTCACCTGAACAACGGTGCAGTTGTGAGCTGCGGCGTACAGCTTGGCTGTGATGACGTGTGAAGTCCAGTGTGCTAGCCAGTAGTCGATGGCGACCATGAGGGAGTGTTTGAATAGCTGTGACAGGAGGAAGAGGATGAGCAGGAAGAACCCGGCAGAGGACAGGTAGGTACCGCAGGAGCGCCAGGGGATGGTGGCTCGCTGACGCATTACCTGCGACAGGTTGTCATCATCTTCGCTTTCCACAGATTCCTCTGGGAAGTATATGAAAAAAAAAGATCCTGGTTAAGCGTTGGATTTGTTTTGCACCTAGAGAACACTTGTCTTTTCTTCTTAATTTATCAAAGTTGGCGTATTTCCGTGTTAAAATGAGATATTCTGCCATAGATAGCTCAGAACTTCTCCTTTCTCAAAAAAAAAAAGGGAACGAATCAGGAACAAATCAGTTACTTAGTGCTATTTAATGAACTGACTCAAAGTATTTTACATAGCTAATGATTAATTCATGCTCAGTTAAATGTAAAAAGATGGAGGGATGAATGAGGAGTGACGGAATAATTCATGATTCATAAATAACAGAGGATCATCCAGTAAACATTGATAATGTCTCCTATAGATGAATCATTAGCTAATGATTGGTTAAATAACTTCTGTAAATTAACAACACTGACTGCTTTCCTGCTAGTTCTTCATTAATTAATTAAAACACTGATTACTGTTTTTGAGCTCTGGCACTGACACATAGTATGTAGTAGTTACTAACCGTACTCTAATTTTTCAAGTCCACTTAAGTAGATTGAAATATAACGAGTAATTAATTATGACCTAATCAATACACTCCTATTGTTTGTCCATTAGCTACCTTTTCACCAGTGGGTAATATTTAATTAGCAATTATCCCCTGATTTCTTCCTCATTTTAAAATATTTATGTCCAATGCTGAGTGCCACAAAGCATGCTCACATTTAAGTTATGCTTTTCTGGCAGGAAAATTAATTACTTGTGGCCGTAGAGTTAAGTGGCCCTAGAGCAAAAAAAAAAAAGAGAGACACGCACTCAAGAGGGATCCTTGTTTGTGAGAGTCATTGATCGACAGTCCTCAAATGCAAGAAATTCTGCTGCATCAACATGATTTCTGTGCTCTGTGCTTCCTGCTTTGAAAGAATAATCTGACCATTGACCAGCTCACAGTGCGCCTGCTTATTAAAAAAATGTATTCATTCAAAAAGGTGCCGCCCTTTTCTGTCAATCAAAGTCAAGGTGGACAGCTGTGTGGATTTGATTGCACACAGATGATCAAACAAGAGCTGGGCAAAACAAGCATTGATCTCCACCCTTAAACTGGATTTGATTTAAGTGGCTCTTGGGTATATTGTCCTTGAGAATGATATTGCATTCCCATCGTTTGGCATAAATATGTGATGCTGTGATGCCTAATTAAGCTATCTTTTCTGGACTTACGTGTAAAGTGCTACCAATATTTGTGCTTGACCCCCATCCTTGTTTTTATTTTATTTTTATTTTTTCTCTGTGTCTTTAACCCTTATCCTTTTAAATTATATTTCATATCTTAGACAGACCGATCATGTAGGAAATAGAACACATATGCAGCCAAGACCAGGTTTAAAAAGGAGTACAGACCCAAGTATGCAACAAGCTTAAATAATCTCTATGACTCCAAGCAGGTGCTCATTGCCATGGGGGGGGGGGGTTCTCACCTCGTCCACACCCCTGATATAAAGTAAATATAACGTATCACATCATGCAGCAAGCTTTGGAGCATGACGCTGCATGGGGGTGTCTGGATGGCTCAGACATGCTGGAGGCAGAGATGGAGGAAGGAAAGCATGAAAGGACAACCACTGTCTACGATCATGCTGCCACTATGTAAACTTTCAGGGGTTCAAATTAGAAAGGTCTGGGGAGAAAGTGAGAGAAAAATATTCCAAACGGATGGCAAGACTATGAAATGGTGAAAGGAACTCACTCATCTGCAAGTTTCTAGCAGCATCACAATGCCACAAACAAGTTCTTTTTTTTTAATTCTCCATTTTTCTTTTCAAGCCATGCTTCGTGGCCACACCTGTGACATCGAACATGAGGGCAGCACCTGGTGCTGGAGCCATCGCATAAGTCCGCCCCGGGGTACCACCAGCACACACCAGAACACAGAACACAGATGAAGATTACAGCTACTGTTTCCATAGCATCTTCCAATGCTGATATACTTTGAACAGCGGAGACACACGCACAGATAATAGATCACATTCAGGGTTTGACCACAGCCGGGTGCTGCTGGGAAGAGGGTGGTGGCATATCTAGAGAAACTAAAACAAAAAAAGCTAAAGATGAGGCCCCTAAGGATTATTAAAACCCATGCAGTGTTTGCGTAAACAGACAAGAAGAAATGAAGCATAAAGTCCCTGACTGCAGACTATAAAAGAAAGTGGAAACTTTAAAATAAGCTTGATGAGCTTAATCTTTAAAGTAACAGATGCTACTCCTCAGCAATCACAGCAGGTGAAGGGAAATGACTTCCTGAGTGCATCGCCCAGGCTGAAATCAGAGAAGCAGCGACTGCAGTCATCCACACGTTCAGTCCAGCTGGTTGCTTCCTGTCTTCTCACCTTCCTCGTCCTCCTCCGTCCTTGCAGCCTCTCTGGAGTACATGGCCCTTCGCAGGTTTTTCCTCTCCAGGTCAGTCATGCTCGCTTCCACAGTCTCCTGAAGGAGAGAAGAAGCGACGATGAATTAGATGCTCTTTTGTAAAGTGTAAAACAAACACTGGAGTAATCTGTTACTCTAAGCAGTGCACGTCATATAAATCCAAAAACTCAAACCAAGTAGAGCCCTATCAGAAGGTGACTCTAAATCACGAAAGGC
The DNA here is from genome assembly GCA_037176975.1 of Arrhamphus sclerolepis. NCBI lineage: Eukaryota > Metazoa > Chordata > Actinopteri > Beloniformes > Hemiramphidae > Arrhamphus > Arrhamphus sclerolepis. The sequence goes on along the minus strand of JBAMYA010000021.1, from coordinate 15,750,474 downwards.
TCATTAACGCTTCGTTGGTGCAGTCATTAATCACCGTCTGAAACTCCTGGTCCTGTCTGTGCATCAAGGTTTTCCACTGCTCAAAGAGTTCAGGTTCAGAGTTCTGTATATCCTTCAGAGTGCCCTCAGTCTGGATAGTGCCATCTTTCATGGCAATAATCTGAAAAAAAAAGCACATAAACAGAGACAAGAAAAGCAGTGAAAGCTAAAGCAGCATCGCTCATAAATCTGCTGGTTGATGACTAGTTGAACGCTGCCTTACCCAGTCTGCGTGTAGAAGGTACTGAAGCTTGTGTGTGACCAACACCACTGTCCTCTTCTCCTCTCTCAGCAGCTTCAGGATGCCGTCCTGCATTAGATGGTCACTCAGATGGATGTCTAAGGCAGAAAAGGGGTCATCCTAAAAGATATAGTGACATTTTAAAACCCATGAAAGAAAACAAACAAACAGGTTTGTGGTCTACTATATGATTCAGATGTACATTCAGCACAAGAAAACCATGTTTACTTCTTCCCTACAGTCTTCACAACAATCACTAACATCTCCTGAACTTTGAGCACAGAATCTATTTACACAGATAGACTCTGAAGCTCCTGAGTAAACAGGCTGCACTCATTGATCTATTTTCTGGAAACAGTGACAATAAAGATCTATTCTATTCTATTCTATATAATGTGTTAATGCTTAAAGTTATAGAATAACTTATAGAATAATAGCAAAGTAGGAAAAAAAAACATAAAATGCTCCTCACTTAACATTTAAATCCAAGAGTTATAGTTACAGCATTACATGTATAAACGTCTCATCAGTCTTTTCCGCTTTTATTGCTTTAAGTTGTCAGCTTGCAGATGTTCTTTTTGCAGCAGCAATTCTCAGCTTTGTCTAATTGTTTTCAGTATGATTTATTTTTAATTGCCTCTAAGATAAAAAAAAAATTAAAACAGTCCATCTTTGCTTTTTTTTTTCATTCATTCGTGTTGTTGGAGGTGTGCTTCAGGATGTTGTCTTGCATGTTGCTACTTTTCTTATCTCAATGGGAAGAATCAAGTCTGAGTCTTTGTTTTAGACAAACCGAGATTTTTTTTTTTTTTCAATTAAACCTTCTGATCAATTTTTTGTGCAAACTTACCAGAAAGACCACGTTGGTCTGCTGGTACAAAGCTCTGGCTACGCTTATTCGTTGCTTTTGTCCTCCTGATAGGATTACACCCTGCAGCACAGGACAGGAGAGTGTGTTAAAAACACAACAAGTCACCACAGAAATGCAAAAACAGCAGAGAAGTATCAAGAAACATACTGCATTTCACATTCACCCCCAGAGAAACTAAGGGATTGTGATCTCTTTTTTGTTTTTTTTTTGTTTTTTTTCCATCACTGATACATGAAGGTATGAAATGTAGCAGTGCTTTGGCTGAATAAGGTCACACAAGATCCCTGCAGGCAGAAAAATCAAATCCTCATAGTAATGAAGACAAATGATCCTGCAATATAGCGAGTAACAGTACTGAAGCACAAAGAGGAAAAAATAATGAATATGGTGACACTCACCCGCTCACCGATCTCTGTCTGGTCCCCCTGTGGAAGGATGTCAATGTCAGGTTGAAGGGAGCAAGCTTCGATCACAGCTTTGTACCTGCAGGGTACAAAGATACAGAATACAGATGAGGACAAAGCATCTGTGAGACAGAGAGGATGCTCAATAATCTGCAACACATTCACTCAAATGATATTTCATATCCTGTGCTGTTATAATGTGCATTTCATAGTCCACAAAAGCCTCTGAAGGGACTAACAAAAATGAAAGGAAAAGATTTTAAAAAAAGAAAAAGAAAATAGCAGCTGTGATACTAATGAGGCTCTCTTCAAAACCAGACAGAATAAAGAGAACAAACATTAAAAGAAACCGTACATTTCTAAACCATGCAGCCTGCATACTCCTACACTATCCTATAATGCATAATCATCTTAACATTAAAGTTCTGGAATGTGGAGAAGCTTGTGCATGAGCAATATGGGCCATGACCTAGAAAACTAGCTCTGACTTATATACCACGGACGGTAAATCTTTGTGGTTGTGACTCATGCTTTAACTTTGATTGCACAGTCACGGTTGCAGTTTTTAATGTGAGAACCAATCCATTCTGATACACACCACTGTTCCAGCAAGGATTCTGCCCTAGGCTGCAGAAAACACTTTTATCCACACAGGAAAACCGCGGGTCAATGGACGATTGCCGTGTAAACATGTTAGTGTTTAACCGCTTTGTTCATTTAGCTAATTCACATTTAATTAACAGATTAGATTTAAAGATAATACAGAAAAGTATTGGGAAATTGTATCCACGCAGCTTTTGAAATACAGCATCTACATTTTATATCCATAACAGATTCATAAAAACATAAAAATACATAAAAATCAAACAAAGAAAACCAACAACAAATACCTCAGACATTAATTGCTTTGACAGCAGTGAACAGGAGGTAACAACAAACTAAACACACATGCCCAGAGAATCTAAATTCCATCTGTCTATCTGGGTTTTTCAGATTAATTCATTTATTCTTTAACTACACAACAAGGTCGTTCACACAAAAGACAAGAGACTTTTTTTTCAGACCATCTCCATGGCAACGAGGAACGTTAGCCCCTTAGAATTTTATAAATAAAAGAAAGACAAAATGTTCCATTAGATATGCTGATTGTTGAAAAATCCTGAGTGTGTTTCAGTGTGTGATAGTATTGGTGAGCAAACAGGTGAGAACAGCATGTGTTGTTGTTCCAGGAGTGAGATAAAGTACTGTGTACATTATTTAGTAAAAACAAATATTCCTGTGCAGGTGAGGCTATACTGTCGGTCCAAAAACTGGCTTCTTCGTTGTTCTGGACTTTAACTCAGCTCATCCAGTTTAGCAACAATATAAAATCTACTTTTGAGTGTCAGGAAGAATGTCTTATTTAAAAAAAAGAAAAGTGGTAT
>JBAMYA010000021.1:15728349-15745920 GCA_037176975.1 Arrhamphus sclerolepis | reverse complement strand
ACAAACATCCCGCGGTGGGCGGATGCTTTCCCATTGGTCAGACATGTTTGAGAACGACGTCTTTCTGAGTCTGACAAACAAGTCATGGCTGCCAGCGAGCCGACCACCCGAGGTTGGGTGTCCACCTGGTCAACCCCCAGGTCACCCAAGACAGCGGCAGCATCGCCGGAGAGCACCATTGCCGGCCTCCGCGGACGCGCGTGTCCTGAGGCAGCCATCATGTGCATGAAGACAGTTCAGCTGTGCTGCTGCATGGTTGGAACAAAAATCTCCAGCTCCTTCGCGGATCAGTTTGAGGCCCCTGATGTACACACTTCTTCGGATCATGACTTGTGTGGGGCAAAAATAACCAAACTAAATACTCTCCGGCGGTGCTGCCGCTGTCTTGTGCAACCTCCCCGGGTGAACCAGCGATATCCGGGGGTCCATCCAGGACGGGGGTTGACCAGGTATCGACCCAGTGGACCCCCAATCTGGGGTGATCGCCGGCGAAGAAGTGTGTACATGGACGCGATGAAGTAAGTTGTGTAGGTTTCTGCAGCTCCTCTGCTCCACCACTACCCCTCGGCTCGCTGGCAGCCACGACTTTCTTGTCAGAAAGACGACGTTGGTGTAGACACTTGTCACTAAAACATGTCTGACCAATGGGAAAGCATCCGCCCACCGCGGGATGTTTGTGGAAAAAAAAACAAAACTTAAAAGCTTTTTCCACTTCAAACGAAAAAAAAACAACTTAAACCTTTTTTCACCTCAATCGAAAAAAAACAATATATATATTTGTGGTATCCTGAGTAATTTGTGTAGTACTACCCCACGCCACAAGAGGGATACTTACAAATGTCACCTGTGGATATACATATGACAGATAGAATAGAATAGTTAGTTGAGTCGAGTTAGACAGCAGAGAACATGTTGCACTTGTTGTGTGTTAAGTGTGTACAATAAAGAAGACTAAAACATACCTTGGACGGACGTCCATGATATATGATTATTAGTACACGTTATCACAATACTTTTTTCAATTTTAATTTTGCATTTGAACAGTCTTTTTCTTTGATTGAAAATATTGCTTTTTTGATTGAAGCAACTTTTTGGAATTTAATAATAAAGACACAAATGTCCTACCTATAATATGGCCCAAACACAAAAAGATTACTTCAATCAAAAAAGGTATTTTCAATTAAAAAACACTTCAATCAAAGAAAACATTTTCAATCAGATAAAAATAGTGTTCAAATATTTTCTTTTGCATTCAAATACTTTTTTCTTTGATTTTAAAGGGTTTTTTTGATTGAAGCAAAGGTTTTCATTATTAATAATTTGTTGATTGAAGCAACCTTTTTTCTGATTGAATAATAAAGACACAAATCTACCTTAATTCTAACTGACTGAATTTGCAGATAGCTTGTTTGAATGGTTTAATGTGATTGGATCATGAGAAAATGTTTCCCACGTGGGGTGCGTTTATATGATTGGCTGAGAGAAGGAAGATAAATGATTGGTTGCAGATCATTGGCGAAAAAATGCATTTGTGAGTTGGAGTCACAGCAGGGGAGTCTCAAAATTCACACACAAATGCAGCAAAGTCCACAGACCTGAAGCCGTTGTAAATCAAGTTATATTTATGTGTGAATCAGAAATACATGTGTGAATCTTGTCCTGTGCATTTGTAAATCATCTTGTGCATTTGTGAATCGTGCTGCACATTTGTGGCTGTTGAGACTGTTCTAACTCCATTTTGATTCTCCACTATTGATTGTGGATCAAATGCAGATGCATTTGCCAAAATACCAAAAATTTTGATTCAGACAACTTTCTCATTACCAAGAAGGGATATTTAATTTGTATCTCTCAGATGAATGTTTCATATATTTCATAAGGGTTTTTTTTAAACCCTTTACTAAGCATGTATATCCGGACTTAGTTTCTATGTCAAACTCTGCAAAGAGTTAAACAACAACAACAAAAAAAAAGCTGTTTCACAGAGACGAATTTCAGAGTTTAACAAAAAGAAATTGCAAACTATGCACTATTTGCTAAATAAAGTCTTTTTACTTACTCTTTCCTGACCCGTTCTGAAATCATGATGCATGAAAAAAAGAATTGGATATTAATTACAGTAATTATAGTAACAATTTTACAACCTGTTATTATAACTGTATCATTAAAAATAAAGAGTTCAGCCTTAAAATGATCATTTAAAAAGTTAAATATCTGGCAATGTATCATTCATAGTTTAACTTCCTCTGGTCCACTATTACTTACATCTATGTGTGTTTGCGTGTGCCGGCGCTGCCTAAGCCAATTAATTGAAATGAATGGCCTGATATTACAGAGTAGCGTGTTTGTTTTTTCCTCTTTATATGGCTTATGTGCTGTGATTATGAATAAATGAACTGCAGCTTGTGAAGAATCATCTTACTCTCTGTACCCTTTAGAGAGGGTTGTGTGTGAATACTCAGGCCAGTCTGACCTGGTGTCATCGACTATATCACGTTCAAAGTTGCATAAATCACCTTTCTTCCTCATTCTGATGCTCTTTTTCACCACGTCTACGTGACGAAACGCATTGAGCTAATGTCATTTAATTGATTATATATTTGCTACAACAAGCAGCTGAACTGGTGTAACCAACAAAAGAGGCCAGAGGGTTGCATAAATCACTTGAAGAGTTGACTGGACAGTGAATGCCACAAGAGAAGCAGTCTCATGATTTTAACTTAACTCACCTTGCGGCATTGCTCTCATAAGATCCCATTGTAAAACATCTCACATAACATACAGCGAGTATTATAAATAATAAGGCAATCTGCTGTAGGTGTCATCTCCTCCTGCTTTAATAAATAATGGCTCCAGCACTGGGTCCCCAGATGTTGTACTATAGTACTTGCATTGCTTTGTTAAGCTACAAATGAATTCAGTATTATTTGCTACCCTCTTTTTCTTTCTTTTTAATTATTAAAAAATATTTTTTTATTTAATCTCTGTCTGTAAGAGTCTATACCTTTTAACTTTGCACAATTTAACACCAATGCAAGGAGCTGCTTATTCAAACTACAAATCCAGTTTCTTCATAATAGATGGAGATGAGGAAATTTATTCTTCTTTGCTAAAAGCAGGTAAATAATGTTATATCTCGTCTTTAAAAATGTCTCATGTTCACATAAAAGCTTAAATAAATGTTTAAATTAGTTTAAATCTCAATATTTTTCCGGATATTTTTTTTTATTTACCCCACAGGGCTGGAGGAAAAAGGGCCAGTTTGTATTCAGCAGTGAAAATGTGAGTGTGTGAGTAAAGCTCAAAAACCATCTAACCATTTTTATTTCCAGTCACGCAAATGCATTGGGAACACTGTGCATTCTATTCCAAATTAAACCATGAAGAAAACTTTATCAAATTTGTTACCATTTATTGTTTAGAAAGTGAAGTAAAAGGAATATTAGGCTCTTGGGACGATTGGACAACATTCTGCAGTTCATCTGCATTTCTTCATTTTTCGTCAGAACCAGCATTTATGATGTTGCCTCACAGGTTTTTTATTGGCTCAAGGTCTGGGGATTGGTCTGGCCACTACACAACAGTCTTGTTGGTCTGGAACCAAGGTTCTGCTGCTTACAGTTTGGGGTGTGTTTGGGGTCATTGCCTTGTTGAAACACACTTTTCAAGAGTATTTTTGCATTCCTATACCTTAACCTCTTCAAGTATTTTGATGTATTCAAACTGATCCATGATCCCTGTTATGTGATAAATAGGCCTGACACCATAGTATGAGTAACATCCCCATATCATCATTCGTTCCATTTTCTTCCACATTCTGGTTTGGGTTGCCATTTCAAAGCATTGAGGATCATTTTAGCTGAGCAGCCTCATTTTCTGCACTTTATATATGTTCCCCTCTTCAAATCAGCTTCTTAGTCAAAACCACTTTGTTCTTGTGAACAAAATCTGGAATGATCCATTTAAGAAATAGATAGACTGAAAGATATAAGTTTATTAATCCCCGAAGGGAAATTCAGAAATACACTATACAGTACAACATTTTGTGCCTTCGTCCTCAACCCATTTAATACCACCAGCAACAATTGTTGCTGGTCATTTATTTTGATTTCTGGAAGCTCTAAAATGTTGTTTTGGCTTTGGGCAGAAAAAAAGCAGTTGTTAAAATGAAAGAATAGGTTGTCTCTTACTGGCGACCTGTCCAGGGTGTACCCCTGCCATTTGCGCAAAGAGAGCTGGGACAGGCTCCAGCAGACCCGCGTGACCCTAAATAGTAATAAGTGGGTACAGATAATGGATGTATGGATGGATGTTGTCTCCTCTAAACTGTCAGTGTCATGTAACTAGTGTGAATGGTCACATGACAGGGGAATTATGCACAGAGTTGTGTGGATTTCATTCTAAAAGCAAAGAAAAGATAAAAATTCAAATTCAAATATACTAGGTCATACGTATATATGCAAATCCATACATATTCTCTTAATACATCACAATCAACTTGAAATTGCACGCACATGCATGAGCTCAGCACTCCACCCTGTCTCCTCCCTCAAGTAGATACTCTGATAATGAGTATCAATAGACATGGAAGACCACTCATTGAAACCGAGAAAATGGCAAAAGCAAGCAGGAGGAAAAGAAAGTTCACTGACTGTTAGCTGGGGGTCTTTCTTCCAGAAGTCCAGTCCAGGAAAACAACTTTATTTCATAAGCTGTCGTCTGGAATGAACAGCAAAAGAAAGAAAATGGAATGGGAGTGTGTGGTGGGTGCTATCAACATGGTGGGCTCAGGAAACCACTCAGTAAGCAAACTTAAGAAAAAAAAATTGTTCTGACATAAAAGTGGAGGCGAAGCGGAGCATACCAGAGGAGTGTGGCGAGAACAGGTGTCAGATCTGGTGACGCTTTGACCTCTCACCATGAACAGAGGGTTTGTTCTGTCACGGGCGACACTGGGATGCTACCCCTTGGTGAGGGGGACTATATTCACTTATACAAGTTTGTCATGGTGTAGCATACAACCTTTAGAGGGTTTAGGCAATTATGCAGGAATCCAAGCTTAGGTGGTCTACTCTAGACATTTTACATAATGCCGTGTCATATTTATACCCTTATAAGGATTAGACTGGAACAACTGTATTTTCTTTTGATTGGTTTTTATTCACACAGATGACGTAACACCAGGAACCTCCAGGGCCACACTCACGGAGTCTCTTGCTCCTGATGAAACCCACCCACCATCCAGCACTTCCAGTGATCCCTCCAGTCCTGCAGTTTGGCCAACTAGACATGTGCTGACCCACGCTGTTTTGGAAATGGAGGATCAAATCATTCAGTCCATTGCTGATGTCAACTGAAACCTGAGAAGCATCACTGACGCACTCATCAGCACTGAAGGATTAGTTAAAAAATGAACCTTGTCTCTGTTTGCCATTTATATTGTCACAATTACATGTTCTCAGGCATGAATGGCAGCTCGACTGGGCTGCATGTTGATTGGTCCTGGCTCTGGGTCGTCCAGCGGCCTTGCAACAACATTTGTCAGGCGCAATTGTGCACATTCTCACATTCATTTCACCTTTAGTTCATTTGAACGTTAGCATGGGAAACTGCTTACACAATTATTTTTGTGCACCACAACTTTTGTTCATGAGGCCCCAGGCCTCTTAACTTCCTATCTGCACCTCTGGAAGGAGACGTCTGGCCGAAGCTGATTATAACACAAACACAGTGCAAACATAACGGTAGAAGAAAAGGATTACAAACAGGTTGAGAATAGAGTAAACTACAGGAACAAACAGAAGAACAACAAAGAACAGACAAAACAGAGCCGCCGGAAGGAGGAAAAGACAAGACAATATAAAGGGACATGGTCTGACGAGACACAGGTGAAAGCAATCAGCACAAAGGATCAAGGAAGTAAATCAGAACAAAACCAAGAATGGAAACAGATTGTCAAAATAATAAAGGGAGGAAGGGAGGGAGGGAGGGAGGGAGGAAAGGAGGGAAGGAGGGAGGGAGGGAGGAAGACGCTGGTTCACATGATTTTTTAATGATTTGTTTCAAATGTCAACAGATGTGATGTAATCCAGAAACTGCTTACCCTATTTGCTTATTTTTTTTAACAACATACAGTATGCGACAACATAATATAATTTGACTAAAGACAACAAATATCTAACAAATAAATATTATGCATAGATTATCATTATTATTATTATTATTATTATTATTATTATTATTATTATTATCATTATTATTACGCATTTCACATTCAAGATTACTCTTGAAACTGCGTAAGAAGAAGGAAAAAAAATTTTTGCTTCCAAATATCTGGACCTGTGGTGGTCTGGAATTATTTATGTACTTTTAATTCAATGCAAACTGCAACACATTCATTCTGTTAAGAAATATGAGACAGACGTGAATAACTACAACATAATCAATGAAATGAAACTATAAAGGGAAGCATGCTTCACTCAGGTATTTCTGCTTTGTAGCCACAGCAAACCTACTGGGATTTGTTGTTTTATATCCAACTATCCACACCCCCAAACCAATTCCAACAGTTTCATTTAAAAAAACAAAAAACAAAATAACGCTTTATTCTGGTTCCCTTTAAATGACACTGCATCTAGAGGCACACAAATGTATTTAAAAATCATAATAAAACATCACATAATTCTGAGAAGGATTGCTTCACATAGTTCACTCAGTTGTATGAAGCTGTGTAAGCCCAGTTATTCAAATTGGGAGGAAAAGGGAACAATTTTGAGTCAGGTTTGAAATAAAATACTGAAAACTGACCTGTTCCAGGTGACTGATCCAGACACCCTCTGCATCTCTCCCAGCGCTGCCAGCAGCAGAGATGACTTTCCACAGCCCACCTGGCCCACAATCATCGTCAGCTTACCTGAGACACAATAACGCTGCAAGTTAATAGGTAAAGAACAAGAAAGCACCTATCTCTTATACTGCCTGACGCTCACCAAAAGGAATCTTGATGTCCACATTAGAAAGTGTTGGCGGTCCGTCGGTCCAGGTGAAATAACCACTGATTATCTGAAAACATGGCACAGGTTCAGATACATCGACTACACTTTTTTTATCCAACGGAAAAGATGCCATCCTCCTAGACATTCACACGTAACCACTGTTTTGTGTCTTATTCATGTCCTGCAGGTGAGGAAGGACATGCAGTGTTTTTCCATTTGTATCCAGAATACTTTGAGTGATGTCCTGCAACGCAGGTCAATAACTGAAAAACTGCCAAGCGTAGAGTAAAACTCTCAGGAGCTTTTATATTTCACGAACATTTTGTCAACATAATTATAGATTTTTATCAGGAAACATATTTGTGAAACTCTTGAATGAAAATGAGCAAACTTGTGAAGTGCAGATATTATAAACAGACAGCCCTTCAAGTTTTCATTAAAGTCTGAAAATATGGTGCATGATGTTTAGACGCAGATGTTTCCTGGTTTCACCATTTGATGTTGTTCTTCAACTAACCTCAGTTAAACATACGGTTTTAAAGGATTTCTGAGTAGTTTTGTCAGTTCTAAGAAAACAACAGGAAGACATTAATGCCATACAGCCCAGCAGTACAACACAACTCTACAAAACAACTAGTGTAATTAAGAGAGAACTGCAGGGAAATGTTTATCTCTCCCATTAAGCCATTAAATGTTATTTACATTCCATTAGAAATCCTTAAAAAATCTTTTTAATTCTTTTGTCACTGACCAGACCAGCAGATGCCACTACTGACGGACCATTCCTGATCACGGCACTTTGGTGTCTTCAGTCAACTTACTTTTATACAGATGTCCTGGTCCACGTCCTGTGAGGCTCTATCACCCTCCTGCTCCCCTTGAGAGCACAAATTGTTCCAGTCATCTCTAGGAGGGTGCTTCCGGTTCACCACCTTCAAGGGCTGGACGAAACAGGAGAAAAAGGAGGAGGAGGACGACGAAGGGCAAGTTTTAGAGGATGACTGGAGGAGGGTTGTATAATGAGCGACACAACAGGGGGTACCAGTGATATTAACAGGAGGATGGTCATTTGGAGAGAAAGATGACATTCAAATCAAAATGAGATAGTCTGAACACATCAGTGTTGTGTGTTTGAGGAAGTCCCACCCTCACTGCCATAATGAAACCAAAGAGAAATGCGTGTACGTACCACAGCCTGGTACTTGTTTTGGTTATGATTGCTGCAGCCGGAGGTTAATGTCGCTCTGGGTTCATGCTCGTCTCCAATCTCATCACTTGAGAAAAATTCACTGAGCTTCTGAACACTGCATTAAAATAAAAAAATAAAAAAAATAAAATAAAAATAAAAAAACAGAGAAAATCATTGAAAAATGTAAACCTGTTAAATAAATGAGCAGGCTGCTAAAACTATGACTGACAGCTAGAACTGGAGCCAGTCCTAACAATACAAACAAGTCTGAGTAAAATATTACAGAAACTTTGTTTTACTTTCATTAACACGATTATCCGGGGAAATCCATACTTCACAGAGAATGCACTACAGGTTTTTTTTTTTCCTCTTTCTCTCTCTCTGTCTGAAACACACTCACTCTGGATTCAAATCATTCAGCTTTGATTTCCTCTCCTTAATGAGAATTTGACATTTTCTATTGATGATACAGCACAGCTAAATCTGATTACTTAACCATAACTAAATAATCAATCTGAAACTGATCTCGACTGGCACTAATTTCATCAGTCAACACGGTAAAGACAATGTGATGACAGTGGCTCAAACAGCGCACATTTTTAAAATCATATTGGCTGAGCATGAGCTGTCAGTTTTCTCCTGGTTGCCACTACAGTTAAGTGTGTCAATCACCCAGTCCCAGAATAGGCGTCTCTGAGGATCACAGGCAGGTTTCACTGTCATACTTGTTAGAATCAGGTCTTCAAGTGCTGCAGATGCTAACACGGCAAAGGGACACGGTTTGCTAAAAAAACTAAGCAAATCCTCATAAGCAGCTTGAGGGAGGACGGGAATACAGAAGGGATGGGACTGCAGAGACAGTCTAATCACAAGTGATGTTGCGGTTGTCAAAGGAACAGTAAAGTTCAAGGCTGAAATAAATAAATGTTGATGTCAGATACCGGTTTTCCCACAACGACAGAGATGTAGTGGTGTTTGTTTGCACGAGCCAATAATGCAGGTGATTCATACATCGCAGGAGCAAAAGTCAAGCACTTTGTATAATTATGATTCTTTCACCACTATGCTCATTCTATGTACTGTTTCTGTGTTTAAGTTTAATTCTTGCATGCCTATTTGCATACAATTATTAAAGAATGAACACTCCAAACAAAGCAGAGTTTCTGTGTTCATTCTATGCACTATAAATGATCTAGTTTCTCACCTTACAAGAGCTTTCACAGTGGAGCGCACCACGCTGGAGAGGAGGAAGAGGGGGGTGACCAGGATGTGAAAGAGGGACAGAGAGGCGAAAGCCACAGCTGGGGACAGATCGGCATCCTCAGAAATGTGGACGTGAACCACAAACGTCTGCGGGACCACAGTAAGGACAGAATCAGCAGGGTTAGTCTGATATGCAGTACATGAATGCTTCCTGGCTGACGGGCTCTTGTGCCAAGTTCAAAGTAAAAAAACAACTGACAATGGTCAAACTTGTGCCTTCTTGTAAGGAGGATTAAAGCTCAAAGTCACTTGTGTGTTTGCCTAAAGCAATGCTGCATTCATTCTTCAGGCTTTTCTGATTTCTTTTCTTTTCTTTTCTTTTACCACTACAGTCAACTGCCTTGAAAGACTTCTATTAATACGGGCAGGGTTTAATACACAGCAGTCAAAATGTCCTCCTCTGTGTCTCCACGACATGTCGTCTAATAGTCCGACTGCCTCACACTGCCTCTGCTCTGTCCTTCACACAGTGGGAAAGACAATAGCATGCTCTTTGGACAGAGATTAATATTATGCCCACAGCTATATTAAGCAAAAGTAATGCTATTTAAAAATTGATAAATAGAAGAACTTACCGTCAGTACTGCTGCAATAGGAATAGCTGCATTCATGAAAACTGGAAGCAGAAGACAATTTATTTTAAAAGAGTAATCTATAAATGTAAACGTGACATGGAAATAAGCAGATCTTGTAGTAAAGAGAAGTAGTCTAACCATGTAAACTCACAAATTTCCATGAAAAACATCACAGACATGCAACTCTTCTGCCCCATGTCTCATTTTATTGTTTTATACTTTTATACTTTCATACTTGGGTCTCTTATACAAAGTGTTTTATCTTATTTTATTTATATATATTGCACAGTAGCTGGCTGGACCAGCATTACACCCTTATAATGGCAATATGGTTTCAGATTCAGATGTGCATGACTCAAAGAGGACTGCATCCTTTACATGCATATAAGTTAATCCTGCATCTGAATCAGTCATTTCTTTTATTTTCCCATTTTTCTCTGCCTCACTGCTGTGACTTATGAAGCCATCTCAAAGGCTGGGTGGAAAACTCTCTTCAATCTCCATGGATGTCAAGAAATAAACAAGGATGCCCCTGCAATAAAGTAACGTCACGTTTGCGATCCATTAATTGTATAAAACTCAAAATGAGAAATCTCGATTGAATGCTCCTTTTACTTTAGAGTTATTGATTCCACATCGGGATACAATATATAACACAACTGGAGCTGTGAAGGCTGCTGCTGTATATCAACAAATAAGAGGGATGAAAGAGACCAGGAGGACAGACTTTGGAAGATAAATCACCACTGACTGACAATATTGTGCTCTGGAGACGTGGCTAAATGAGAAATAAATGGATGCATTCCACGAGTAGCGCCTGTAAAACGTGATTCACTGTCATTAAGTCACCTTTGCAACTTAACTGAAAATGCTGACGTTAAATAAAACTAAACTTTTTTTTTATTTTTTTTTTAAGAAATGCATATTGTAATGTTAAAATTGTATCATGAGGGCCAAATATGACAACTCAGGTTTAAAGATTTAAAGGGTCATACTGGATATGGATGTATAAAGAGCAAATGCCTGCAGGCTGGTCAGCTCTTTGCCCCTGGTTTCCTCCACACTGTTACGGAAGATGTGCTCCCAGGCGTACAGTTTGAGCAGCTTGATGCCTCGCAGTAGCTCATTGGTCTTCTTTAGACGCTCGCTGGAGTATTCCTAATGTATGAACAACATATGCCAGAGATGAGGACGACACAAAGGCAGTCACAGGAGTAATCAAATAAGCAGTCGACTTGCAGCACCATGTGCAAAATGGCAGTTTTACCAGGATAGATACATAAGTGAATAAATAAAAAGCTTTAATTTGTCAAAGAATTATGTTATTTGGAAGAGAAAAATCAAATCACAAACAGCACTGCTAGCAACAATACTCACCAGAGTGCTCTTTTGTGTTTGGGACAGCTTTGTGGCCACAAAGTATTGTACAGGGGCTAACACAGCAATGACGGTTGCTCCTATCAAGGCACTGATTCCCAAGAGGTAGTAGAGAAGGATCACGCCCACAATTATCTGAGAGATAAAAGGGTGAAAAATATGTGGTGAGAAGAATATAAAGTTTCCACACAGTTTATCTCAGTGACCCTGCACCTACCGTATAAATACATGAGAAGCAGTGACCTTCGGCATAATGAAGCAGCAGCATACAAGCAAGGAAAGCAGTTTATTTCACACATGATGCAGGACACAGTGAAGCATATGAGAGCTGCATGATGGCAGCTTCTGGAGATATTTTTAATAACCTTGAAATTCACTGATAAACTTGACACATAAGTCCGTAAGTGAGGAAACAAAACAAGGCTGCAGGAATTCAAACTCATTTATGCCAGTCATCCTCTATAAGTTAAGTGATGAATTCAAAATGAGCTAGATTAAATTTTAATTAGAAAAAAAAATCTTTTCTCATCTTGAACTCCTTCAAAAGGCAATAAATCACATTTCAACCTGTCCATGGCTCCTCTCCAGCCACTGCTGTTGGGATCACACTGATTGTGTGGCAGCTCTTGAAAGGTCACACAAACCAGATGTACATGGATGTGACATTTGTTAACCCCTTCATGGGCCACAGGATAACATGTGTGCCACTAC
This sequence comes from Arrhamphus sclerolepis, assembly GCA_037176975.1. NCBI lineage: Eukaryota > Metazoa > Chordata > Actinopteri > Beloniformes > Hemiramphidae > Arrhamphus > Arrhamphus sclerolepis. The sequence continues at coordinate 15,733,810 of JBAMYA010000021.1, read as the reverse complement.
AGTCAAGGTGGCTGATGGGCAATGGAAGAGGGGATCAAATCTTCCTCTTTTTTCCACAATGTCTATCCCCGAGAGAGTCAGGCTTGTAAATTACCAACCCCCACACAGTTTCTGTCAGCTCTGCACATTATGCACACCTAATTTAAAAAGGTCCACAGGGCACACACAGCGCAGAAGACCACCAGCTCTTTTTCTTCCACATTTCAAGTTCCGCTCATCCCTGGGTAGCACAGGGTGCACTAAGGTAATAGATTATCCTGACATGGAGGTGTATTCAGATATTTATATACAGATCAAGGCGGTAAACCAAAAGAAATGGTACTATACTAAGAACAAGAGCATGGCTAAAATAATGGGCAAAAAAATAATAAAATAATAGGCACAGCATTGTTCATATTTTTTACTGTAAAGGCAATTACAATACTGTTAGTATGACATTGTCAGATCAAATGATCAAGTATGACAATGGTTAACCTTTTTGGTTGGTTGGCTTTTTAAAAACATTTAAATTGCTGTTTAAATTATTATTTTTAAGAATTTTAAATAGAATAAAATAAATATTTAATTTGATAGTTCAACACTTTTGCACAAAATTGCACCACAACTTCTGTGAGAAGTTTCCACAACGTTAAGAATTTTTGACACAAAAATGACAGAAACAAAACCAACAAAAAACTCAAGATCCTGGAGGGACTGGCTGGATCTTCTGTTTGTTTACAACGCATAGTATTCTGCACATGCTCCATGCTGTCTTCTCCAGTTCAGAGCGGTATGCTCTTTCTTTTTTCAGTCGCGTCCCATCTAGGCTGAATTATGTACAAATTCTTTTTATGCGTATTCAGTGGCTTCATGTGGACGCCTGCATTTTTCAAGTTGGCTAAGAAGACTTTTGTAATCCAATCTTATTTATTTATTTATTTAATGATGGACGTGGCCTCATGTAGCCTGGATCTTAGATGTCACGGAATCACGGACCAGGATCTGGCCCTATAGCAATTCAACACCAGCAGATGAAGGATCACCATTGCCTGCTTCCCAGCCAAGCTACCTCCACTCCACCATCCAGGCCAAGCCCAGGCCTCTGGAGCAGCTCAGGTGCTGTTTATACTATAATACTCGGGGGTAAAAAATGCAAAAGCTTTGACAAGTTTTGAGAATCGTGTCTATCCACAGCCATGGAAGATCCACTAACTAAAAACAATAGGGAGCCTTACACTGGTCCAAACACCATGCCTGTGAGTATTATACCAGTTTTAAGCAAATTAATGGAGAAAATTATATCTAAGCAAATTCAGTGTTACTTTGAAGAAAACAGCATCATCATCACTAAACAGCATGTGTATGGAGATCTATGCGGATGACTCTACAATGCATGTTTCTGCAGAGAATGTAGCGTGCATCAATAAGTTATTGCAAGATGAGTTGATGATGGTCTCTAACTGGGTTCGTGAAGATAGGTTAAAGTTGAATGTTGTTAAAACAAAGTGTATGTTGGGTTCTAGATATATGTTAAAATCAAATCCTGAAATTAGGCTTGTTCTGCAGGGTGTCACTATTGAACGAGTCAGAAAGACCAAGTTGTTGAGTGTGATGTTTGATGAAACACTTTCCTGGTCCACACATATCAATAAAATTGTGTCTAAAATGAGTAGTAATATTTCAGTAAGAATGGGATCTTGCCTGTTGGCCAGATCAACACTAAAACTGGCGTTAAAATCGTAGTACTATCCAGTCTTGATTACTGCCCAACAATATGGTCTAGCGTTGCGAGGGAGGACTTGGATAAACTCCAGCTCGCCCAGAACAGGCCGGGATGCCTCACTCTCCACTGCTCTGGGAGGAGTAGAGTTGAGTGGATGCATGCCACACTGTCTTGGGTAAAAGTTGATCAAAGACTGGCGTGTAGCCTGGTGACATTTTTGTTTAACATTTGGCGTTTTGGTAAACCTAATAATCTGTTACATCTAGAACCCACCAGTACTAGACGTGGCTATGTTACCAGATATGCTTCTGGTGTTGACTTTACTCTGCCCATACCAAGAACTAATGCACTAAAGAAGAATACAATATAGAGAGCTGTAACACACTAGAAGAAGCTTACATTACATTTAGCCATGATAAACAATAAAGTAAGCTTCAAGAACGAATTAAGAAAAGCAGTGATTAACAAGGAAATCCATTTTTAGTTGGTTGGCCTGTTATAAAACTGAGATGAAATGGAATGTTTTTGATGTATCGTTTTTGTTTTTGCAGCAATTTAAGGATTGAATTCCATTATAATATCCTTTTTGTTAGATTTAGTTATGCTTTAATTGTAATGATCGCATTTTATTTTATTGGATTATGTTTGTATGGTCAAAATTTGGACCCCAGAAGAATAGTCTTCACCGTGGTGAGGACTAATGTGGATCCGTAATAAATCAATAAATAAACGTCTTTCCCTTTTCTGTAAGTCCAACGGGGCACAGACATTTCTGCTGAAAACCCTCTGCTAGCATCTGTGAATTAAAGATAACTAAAAACTTTGAATTTAATTGACAGAAGGAAAAAGAAATATCAACCAGCTGACAGAAATACAAAGTATGAAGTATGAAACAGCCTGATGATTTATCATAAATCAGCACAAACATCTGCTCATGCTGCATCTATGAAAACATCACAGAAAAGCATGTTTCTTACCTGTATCGGCATGGCCCAGAGATTTGGACAGAGGAAGAAGAACCACATGAGCTGGTTGGTATCTATGGCAACCAGGTTACAGATCTGAGCGACTGTTAGCTCGCCCATGGACATGTTGGACGTGCACAGGCGCATGATCTTGTTGTAGATCTTTGTCTGAAGAAAAGACAAAAAAACATAACAGAAATACTTATAGTTGTATGACTTCATGGGCAGTACATAAATAAACTGAATTGGACTGAATTATGGATTCTCAAAGACAATGACAAATAGTTCAAACAAACAACAACTAACAACTACCAGCAACTAGCCCCACTGAAACTTTTATCATTAAAACAAAACTACATAGATATTCACAATAAATGCATAAGGGAGGGAAAAAATAGTATTTCAGAATTCAGATAAATAACAAAAGGTGATTAAAAATTACAATGCAATGTGATGTTTGTAGACAGGAACAGGATAGATTCATTCATTCATGGTAAAATACAAGTTCTTTCTGTTTTTTCCTTCTCAGGGGTCACTTTAGTGCTTCATTGTTTGCATATTGATTTGACATAGGTTTTATTTAGTTGGATGCCCTTCCTGACAGAACACTCCCCATTTATCTGGGCTTGGGACTGACACTTGAGTGGCTGGGGCAAAAGGGACAATGTGAAGTTCAGCGCCCTGCTCAAGGACAACAAATATTTCTCTATTTTTAACTTGTTAGGATCTCGAACAGACTATATGTCTGGTTTGATAGCATGAGTGGCACTTAATTTTCATGAAGTACAAACATTATAAACATAAGAAGTCAATATTTTACCACAAAAACACATCAGCAACATTTATTTCCTTTCTGTTTCTAATTACTTTGGGGGCTGAGAAATTAAAGTGTTTTTAGGGCACATCTGAGTTTCTTTCAAAGAGCATGAGCTTTTGAAGACTTTAAATGACTCTCAAAGATCTTAACAGGTTAACGATTTGGCAAAAATTCCAAGATACAGCACCTGTATGGCCCCGCGTAGGTTGATGCCTGTTTCGATGGCCACATAGTAGGAGGCCTGGAGGAAGGTCCTCTGCAGAAGAAGGGCCAAAAAGAGGAGCACTGCCAACACATAAGCATTCTCCAGGAACTCCTTGGAAGAAATGAAATAGATGCCAAGAAGCTTCGTCTAGAAGAAAAGGCAGACAGCGAGAGGGAGAGATGTGTATAAGGAGTGATTGATCATTGTTTGTCAGGCAGAAACCTGAGGGACAGGATGAATCATTGTGGTTGGATTTGAACTGAATATTTTCTTTGTAAATTATTTCAACAAAAGTTTCTCTTGTTCATCACTTCATAAATCAAGGGCGACAGCATCCAGACTAAAACTTAATGCAGTTTAATTTTTGCAGACCAGCACGATCTTTTCCCTAAAGCATCAATTACTTCTACTTGTGGCAGAGATCATTCTGCTCAAGGAGACAACAATTTACTGATTAGAAAATCTCTGAGATGAATACTCACTATCCAGCCACAGAGTCATTTGCTGTAGCTGGGAAGTATATTGTCAGTCTTCTAGCTAAACTCACCTGTCAATAATATTTACTGACAAGCCTTTTTTATGATTCTTAAATGAACTTTTGATATTTGGCTGCCCGCATCTTGGTGGTAACTGAATGGATGCCTGCCCTGAGTGGAAGGTATGTTTAAAAGAGAAGACCATGAACAAACCTCAGCGGCAAGTCCCATAAATATTTGAAGAGGCTTGAATTAGTTCACCATCAAGCAAGGTCTGCTGGGAAGTCGGACATCATAAATCTTTTAACCAGCTGTGACCTCTGAGTGGCATGAGGGGACCAAGTGGTATTTCAGCAGTAGGGGCTACTCGAGTACCAAGAAAATGGTATCCTTTAGGTGGTAGCACCAACAGCATCCTGTTTACTTTACCTGGAATAACTGGAGGAAGCCATAGTGCAGACAGGCACAGGTCTGCAAGTCCTGGAAGAGTGAGAGTTCTGTCCCCTAACGCATCATATTCATCAATATACATCAATAGTCTGATAGCAACTATTGATGTCTGGATTTTCTTGAATCGCTATTGTAATTTTGATCTGAAAAAAAAAATGTCTGTGCATGGCAGTGCTGTGTAGTAAGGACCTCACCGGTTGCTGAATGGTACGATTGTCTTTGCTGATGTGGTGAACAATGCCAGAGATGCAGAGAGGGCCAGCAAAGCCCAGCAGGTCTGCCAGGAAGCGGAATGTGATGCTCAGGATGAGAGGTCTGCCAAAAGCTTTCCTCAATGCCTGCCAGATCCACTTCGGACCTTGTGGTGCTGAACCCTGAGGCCTCTGAAAGGGAGTTTAAAAAAAGAAAAGAAAAGAAAAAGTGACAATGTCAGCATGTTAAATACACTGAGAAGAATTGAGCCAGAGTCTGTTGTTGAATGGTATTTGAAGCATTCAGTTCATCCACAGTGGCTGAGATTAGGTTTTGGCTTCATTAGAGGATTTGGATCTTTAAAATCTAAACTGCAATTAGTAATCACAATTTATCAGTGGCTCACTGCTACATTAGTGTAATAATAACAGCTGTCTTTGAAGATAGGAGAAAATTAAATTACTTTATCTTTGAAGAGAATCTGTGGTCTTCTAAGGAGTATCAGTGAACTGAACAAAAGAATAGAAAGACGAGCTCCAAAGTCCCAACTTCCAAGTTGAAGGAAGCAGTTGGAGGCTTTTGTTGCAGTGCCTCAACTGACCACTAGGTGCTGGCTCTAAAACAGAACAAATCCCCATTGACCACCATGTTAAA
>JBAMYA010000021.1:15701704-15720227 GCA_037176975.1 Arrhamphus sclerolepis | reverse complement strand
GATATATTCCTTCTCAGTCAATCAGATGCATTGTGTCATACAGCAGCCAACTTTAACCCTTCTCCTTTTCTGGACATGTTCAAACCATCTCAGCCTGACCTCTCTGACTCTCTCCGAATGATCTAACATGTGCTGTCCCTCTGATGTACTAATTCCTGATCCTATCCATCCTTGCTACTCCCAGAGAGAACCTCAACATTTTCACTGCTGACTACTTTTCAGGGAGATTATGTTTTGTATTGCAACCAGCAACAATAATTACTTACACATACCTTCATCTAGTAGTTCATTTCGCCTACTTAATAATTTTGAAAATCTGTTGAGAACATATAAAAACTTTTTAAAACTCCATTGCTTTTTTTTCCCCCCTACCAGTATCATGCTTTGCCAGACTACTACAAGTTCATCCTTGTGACTGTTCTTCTACTGATGACTCTGATTGAAGCCATCAGACTCTATCTTGGTTATGCTGGGAACCTGCAAGAAAAGGTGAGCCATCTCAAAGTTGTGTAATTGATTTGCAGGGCAGAGATTGAGCTGGATTTAATGTGTGTGTTTTTGTTAAAGGTGCCAGAATTGGCTGGCTTTTGGCTGTTGAGTATTCTTCTTCAGTTTCCGCTGATCCTCTTTCAGCTCTTTAATGAAGCCATTCTCATACAGCCCTTGGAGAGGGCTGTCCACATAGTTCTCGGCATATTCATACTCTCACAGGTGTGATGAATTCATTTTGCGAGCTGGTCTGTCCCTGTCATTTGCACATTTATTTGAAAATGTTTTGCATTGTTTTATAGATATCATCTTGACTAACTGAATGGCATTTGTCTGACACAGGCTCTGTCTGGATTTGTGGCACTGAGGGACATGGTCAGACACACACAAAGCCAGTTTCACCTTCGACAGTTTGACAGAACTCTCATGTCCTGATGTCCACATCCTCACTCGCTAGGTTGGATTCTTACTTCAAACCTCCCAGATTGAGATAAAGAAAAATGTTATTTATTTTCATATTTCTAATGATTGCTTTTTCTAACTTTGTTTTGTCATTAAAAATTGCATTCTACACACCCAAGTTTCATTTATTGGGCTGCTAATGTGCTGATCATTTATTTTTCTGGCAGCAGTTGCATTACTATAAACATTTCAAGGACTCACAGTGAAAAGCCAAAATTTAAAACTGAGAATATAATTTTGTTTCCACAATGATGGGGAAGTCTGGTGTTCTTGTGGACTTATGCATTTTTATTCGTTGGCTGAGATACTTAGAGCCCACTAATTTGACTGAGGAATGTATTTTTCATCACTAAATGGTGAACATTTCAACTGTTACACTGAAAAAAATGAAATGATAAATTGATAGAGGTAAACTAATATTTATTCCACAGCATCACCAGGCTACCAAGTTGGCAAAACAGTGATGATTTAAAAAAAAAAAAAAAAAAATCATGTTTTCCATTTTTGAAGGAAAAAACAAAACAAAACAAAAACTTGTCAGTATAGATGTGTGGAATCTTGAGAGGAATCACTCCAGTCTTTACTCTCGTGTTTGATGGTGGTTATGTCTGTTTTTGACATGCATGAATTCATAAAGTGACGTTCTGAGGCCGGCACAGATTTGCTGGCTCTTAGAATATGCCTGCCACCAAACCTGTTTGTGGTGAAAGCAGTCATCAGGCTCTTCATAGGAACAATCTCTGGAACCATCTGAACATACGCAGATGCGGGAGATCTGCAACAGAAGAGGCCACACCTCTGAATCTGAACACACCTGTCTATGGATGAAGATGGAATTTTTCTTTTCAAGTTTACCTGCACAGTGCTGGAATGGAAGGCGCTAGTCCTGAAATAGTTAAGAGTGCATAAAAAAGCATGATTTAAAGCAAGATGGAAATGACCTCAGATACTTTGAGCTACAATACACAGATACAAACCTCTGTGGACTGTGGAAGAGGTAAAAGGTTGTCGGTGGCAGTGACGCTGTTGCTCTTTGGACTGCATGAAATTCAGTGGAGGGAGAAGTAGAGTATTCAGGTGCAGCAGCTGTGAGGAGCTTCTGTGCTGTTTTCTATGCATCACTTGGTCTCCTGTGAATCAAGTCAAGCATACTGATTAGTTCCGCAGGGGAACATTTCCAATACCCTGACAGATCCAAGGGCTTCAGCCATTATCCCAAGACCCCCAAATAAACCTTACGTGAGTGAAGAGACACAGCTGTGTGTGAACAGGCTTTTGTCTTGTGATGCTGATATGAGAACCTCAGATTTTCCAAACTGTCATCCTAAAAAAAATACACCCTTTTAGAGCATATACAAAAGAATGTATTCAATGTCACAAATGATGTTTTTTGTTAGAGGAAAAACTTCTTTTTGGTGACTTTGTGTCAGATCATCTGAGCCACGTTTACCTCGTTGGTCTTGCAGTGCTGCAGTAGCGTCACCTGGCTGACCTCTCTAGGGTTAGTGGTGGGAGGAGAGATCCTGTTCTTTCTTACCAGGCCTTTTAGCTTCAGAAAGCAATAATTATTAAAAACGCACTGAAATCTATAGATTAGGCAACCGCATTTCTTTGCCGATTGGCTCTGTCTCATAAATGTACCGACACTTGGCTTTCATACCTGCAGGTTTCTCCTGTGTTTTCCACCAGTGTTTTCTTGGATGCTCATGTCAACTGCATTGTCATGAAGCTTGTTAGTCTCCTGCAAACACCATCAGTCTTGTTTCAAGATATATAACACATTAATCTTTTGAAGCAGCTACTAATAATAGCACTCTTTGTACAAGTAATTTATAATAGCACTTGTAATAGTGCTTGCAATTTGAATTGTAATTGATAAATGTAAAAAATCACAAAGTGCTTTACACAACCAGCCATATTCACCCAGTTTATTCTCCCAATATCTTTTATGTTACTTTGCAGGACCTTTGTCTCTGTATTATTACTCACTCTGTCTTTTTGAAGCTTGTTCCTTTCTTTACGAGTCCTCAAATGTTTCTTTTTCTTCTTCACTTGGGTGTTCTGCAGAGGAGAGCAATGTGAGCATCTTTTATTCAAAACAAATGTTCATAGAGTAAAAAATGATTAAACTGTCAAAGAAAATAAACTCCTTAAGAGCTATCAACTATATAGTCCATGTGATATCATTGTACCTCTGGATGCAGAGTTTGTGGCTGGTGCAGTAAATGAGCTGGAAGTCCATCTGAATCCGAACTATTTGATCCACTGGTGCTGCGAAAACAAATGAAAAATTGCAGAAATGATATTTTCTTGGTGTTGTTTTGAATTTGATTTGATCAAATAACTACCACATTACTTTGTTTCAAGGTCAGAGAGTGAGATGTTGCTTTCGGCGCCTAAATCTCTGCGCATTCTTTCTCTGATCTCCCTCTGCAGCAACTCAGCCAATTCTGTCAAACAGTAGGTGACCTAAAACAAAAATGACAAATGAAATATTGAAAAATAAAATGCTGGATATTTGCAAAATGATCACATCTAAACAGAAAAAACTTAAAAACTCAAGTTTCAACAAACAGTATTCAACAGGTGGAGTAAGACAGAGCTCCAGTAAAGTAGTCCATGCCTCTACATATCTAGTCTGATATATTGTCATCTCTCACCTTTGTTGGATCAGGGTCACAGAAGTCCAGCAGGGTGTCGCAAAAGTAAAATCCCAGAGACTTCAGGTCCCCAGTTGTGAAATGGGTTCCTTTCCTGTTGTCTAAAGTCAAATAATTTTTGGAGAACTTTATGCAAGATGCTCTCAAAAGTACATATTCAAGCACATCTTCAGAGTTTATGCCCACCCAGAGTGGAGCCTCCAAAGGTGGCCTCCATGGTGTAGCTGTTTTTGATGCCAAGCTTCCACATGACGATTCGTCCTGTGCCCTCCTTGCTCTTCTGCACTCGGAATTTACAGCTCCCGAAGGAGAACTAAGGAGGAGAGGGATTTAAAAGTGGCTGGACCGTTGCCGTACAAATTTCCAATATATTGTCCCGGAAAAGAGGAACTTCTTAAAAATCAGCAATAATATTTGAAAATCTTCAATTTCTCAGACAAAATATTCATTTGAAAGGCTAGTTTACCTTGTTATTGGCATTCTTGCTCATCATAAGCGGGAAGACTCTCTCTTGGAGATTGAGGCAAGCAGCATTTTTATTGTTACATCCGTACATGAAGACATTGTTTTTACGATTGTGACCATGAAAATCACAGTAAAGAACTACATCCATTTCAGTCATAAGTCTGGGGAGAGTGCGTTGAAAAAGAACCTGGTTACCATTAACAAAAGGTGGTGATCTAAAATGAATCATTTCATGTATCTTTTAAACATCTAAGCAAACAAAAAGCAATTAAAATTAAGTTTATAGTTTATGTCGATGCACGTGTAGGTTCTGTTACCTTTCCACCATCTTTCTGGTGTGCCACACACAGGGAAAGTAATCCTTCAGCATGGTCTTGTAGTTTCTGTTGAGGTCTCTTCCTGCCAGAGAGCAGCGGTAGTTGCCCACCACCACACCATCTGGGTTCAGCATTGGCACTACCTGCAGCATCAGAGGAGAACATGTAAAACATGTAGTGGTCACAAGTTTCCAAATGGTATTTATTAGGAATGTACTGCATTGAAATGCATAGTACTAACAGACAAAATGATTACCACCATTAAACTCACTTGCAAACACAACATGACCAAATCGCAATGTATTTTATCAATGATGAGCACCTTGAAAACAAAATTATCCCTGAGTACTTGAGCGTCATCTGAGTCCCCAAGCAGAAAGTCCAGGAATCCCTCCATTATCCAGGAGCTGTTGGTTTCCCCAGGGTGCACTCGTGCCGTCACCACCACAGCCTTCTTGTTCCTGTTCTCAAGCCGGCTGTCAGCCCAAGATGTTATTGTTAACACATACACCGCATTCCCAGCAAGGCTTTGGCAGAGGACCCGCACTTTAGAGTACAGCGCCATTGCCGGATTGGAGGAAATCTTCCTCAGGTAGCACTGAAGTTGTGAATAGGTGTAGGGGTAGCAGTGAGACAGGTAGCAGGTGTCTGAGTCATAGGGAAACTGGAGAGTCCAGGTGAGTGAGTACAAGGCAATAGGGTCACTGCTGTTGTCCTTTGTATTCTAAAGAGACGGAGACAATGTTCTTTTATTTCTTTCCTGCATTTTGTACTTTCAACAGTCTGCTGACCATTTAATGCCAACAATCTTCAGCTGGAAAAGTAGACAGAAACCACGTACCTGACTACAATTTCGGTAATATCTGATGTTGGAACCTGTGCGTTTCCATCCAACACCATCCGCCTGAGCAGCTCTCTCAGAGTACAAGAGCGGTTTCATGCCCTGATTGTACAGACTTTTGTTCTTCATCAGGTTGATGATGGTGAAGCGGTAAGTCACTCCAGCCTTCATGTTCCTGATCCGGAAGTAAAACCACTGCGTGTGCTTCACGGTGTACATGTCTGTACGCAGGGTGAGCTCATAGTCATAGACACCCCTGACCAGACAGGACATAGAAAGTTGGACAGTAAATAAACCCACAGGGGTTCAAATGTAATGTTCTGAAGGGAAGCGAGGAGAAATTATTTTATCAAGTTACAGGAACTCACACTTGGACAGCCTTCTGAAGGTTTCCACTCTCAAACCGTGACTCAAACTCAAGAGTGAACTCTGCCTGATTATCGTGGGAGGTAGCGCTCTTAATGGGGCCCCTGCTTCCCCCAAAACGAGAACAGGTGAAATAGGGATGCTTGGTCGCTTGAAAGAATGGACAGGTTGCGAAGTGTGAACAAGAAATTCGACATTTTTGACTAGGGACTAGTGGTATGGCATATAAAAACAACACATAAGGAATCTATATTTTGAAGGGTTGAGTTCATACATTAGTATACACATGTGTGATGCTCACAGATCATATACTCGCTAAGAAATAACTGTTTTCTCAAGTACTCCCAGCAGAGGTGTAAGTATTATCCAGTGTTCAGACAAAACAAAAAAAAAACAAACACCCTTCTTGTCAGGATTTACCAGGGTCACTGCAGTACACCACCTTCCCCCGTTCTGCTCCGACTGGCATAGGTGTCCTCTCACCTCCTGTGGACTGGTAGAAAGGCTCTGGTTCAGGGGGGTCCCACTCTAAAAAGCACACACTCACCATTATTAAGCGTTTAAACAACTTTACCAAAAGGACAAGTTACTTTTAAAACTTATTTTTACTCAACATTGGAGACGTTTTGCTTGTTCTTTAGCTAATTACCAACTTTGCAAAGTCTTCATGCACGTCAGCAAAAAGCCTGATGACAGAAAAAAAAAAAGAAAAAAGAAAAGAAATTCAAAATGACCTATGTGTTGGATAGCATCACTGATGACCTCACACTCTATGGGCCAACGGGGATGGGAGATTGTTGTGAGGTCAACAAGGTCCGGCGGCGCCCTGAGACTCAGAACAGGTTGACCACCATGAAAGTTGATGAGCAGCTGCCTGGTCCGCAGGGTGTGGCTTAGGTTTATGAATACTGTGGGAATATGAATCACACCTGTAATGACTGCTCTTGCTCTTATCTTACACTGACTCCATATTGTGCATATATTGTTCTTCAAAATTTTCTCCTTTGAGCTCTTTTGGCCATATTAGTTAAAATGGACTTATGGCACTTGTGAGTTGACTAGTACCAGACGTGACAACAGTATTTACTGAATTTACACTTATACCAAAACAACTTAGTACTCACTTATTTTCAGGTTTAGGCTACAAATTCCATACACACTTGCATGTGTTTAAATATTGCCATTTTAAAATCGCTTACATTGCTTCCTCCTTTCTAATTCATCTTCCTCTGTGTTTGAGTCATTGGTGTCTGAGTTTTCCGTCTGGTAGGCCCTCCACAGACTCCTGATGGCTGAGAGAGACATTGCTGCTGTTTTCTCTACCTAATAAGGAAAACACAAGCCCTCAGTTTTATATCCTGTTTATCAAACACAGAGAAAGCTATCCTGATTTGGGCAATTTAAAAACAAAAACACACACAACAGAATCCTGCACAGAATTTAAGTGACATGAGCAGAAACAGGAAAAAAGAAAAAAAAAAACTTTGGGGAAGCTTTTATTTATTTTTAACTTACGTAGGACTTTGAGTTCAGGACTGCAACTTTGAGGCTAGTAATATATTTTCATTTAATGCATTGCTTTATTTTACTTGACCAAATACCGAAGGAAAAATTAGAAAGAAAAAACACGTGTGAATTCTGGGATCAAAAGCTAAACCTAAACTTACATATGGTGGAGTCCCTCAAAGATTTATTTATTTTTTGGTTGTCGCACTGTTTAAAAATGATCATACCGCTACTACCTGACGGTGGTATTTGGACACTTGTACTTATTTTCCAAAAGAAGCGTTCACGTCTTTTCATCGAATCTCCATCGGTGCCTCCGCTCTCGCCATTCCCAGAAGTTAAAATACCGTCTGGCTTCACTGTTTCAACACACAATTGAACGTAGACCATCAACAAGTACTTCAGAGCCTTTTACTGTCACTTACCTAGGTCATTTTTCCCTTTTAAGACTCTTTTCAGGAGACGAGACAACTTGGTCAACGTGCAAATCTCGAGACACGAGGCGTTGCCAGGCAACCCAGCGCCAAAACACTATGGTTGCCATGGAGACTATTCAATAGGATTCGAGTGTCATCAAAGTAGAAGTCTTAACCGTCTTAACAATTACTTTCGCGAACTGACTATGCCCCATCTCTTGTTGAAAACGTTGTCGTAATCACTCATGAACATTCATAATAATGTAAACGATGTACATTTTTAAACACATAGCAATAAAGGATCAATAACTGGAAAAAGATTTTTAATAACATTTTACAAAATATACAAGTTCAATATCATTCCCTTCCAAAAAAAATGGCCTACATAGTTTGTTTTATGTACACAGTTGTAAAAATGCTCCATAAAATAGACAATCCTGTCAAACAACACGTGATGGATATCTACATTGGATATGTACAAAATGGTGAAATGTTGACAAATGGTACAAGTCAGACATTTGGCACATTTACAATATGCATACAAAAACCAGGTAGAGGACATTCAAACCCTCTATGTAAAAGAACTGCCCTGTACAGGCTTCTAAATCCCCCTGACAAGGACAAAGAAATCAGTTAAACTCCACCAACCAAGCAAATCTTTATAACTGGGAAGTGACAACCTCCTAAGGAGTGGATTTACAGAACTGTCTGTGTAGTGTGTGTGACCCAGGACAAATGTTACGTGCTATTCAGCTTCCGTTTCTTGAGCCGTTCTCGCCAATCTTCAGGAAGGGCCTCAAAGTTGGCATTCTTTGCAGCCTTTCCTCTGTAGGATTAAAACAAAAGCAGCAGCCAATAAATATCAGCATAAACAGAGTAATAAACAAAAAAAGATGAACATTTAATCTGATTAATTTGAAATTAAAAGAATCGTACGTCATGAGCTGTTGTTGCTTCCATTCCTCGATAGTCTTCTTGTTCAGCTGCTCTCTGTCTTCATCGCTGGAGCTGCTTTTCTCTTCTTCATCCAGTTCCTTCTGAATGCTCTGCCACTTTTTTACCAGTGAAGGCATTTTGGTCTTACTCTTCTTTGTCTACGGAGATGAGAGAAAAGAGTGAAGTGAAAAAATTACCCTCGTTCACCTGAATCCAACAACTTCGAAGAGAATTAGAGGGGCAGAGAATACATTTTGGGTTTCTCATGTATGCTGGTGAAGATTCTCAGTCATCCAGATCATGGTAATTCTCAAAGGGTGGAATAAAATTTAATGTTCAGTGAGGTTACACATGTAACCATGACGCTTCGTATCAATCTGTCTAGATTTGAAAATGCGTCATTCAGTGAGCTGTTCAGATGTGAAAAGTACCAGTACAGCTGAACCTACCAAGGTTACAGTTTAGTGCTTTACAAGCTTTAGAGACATGGATTAAAAATGAGCTTTTATTACAACTCTAGTATTCTAACTAAAAATGTCATTCAGATGTCATGAAATTGTGTTAGCTTGTGAGAAAAAGTTTAATATTTCATTTAACTAGAGGGTTCTAAAAAATGGCTTGAGTGTCCAGTCTTTAAAAAAATAAATAAAAATCACAATTGGATTGATGGCTTTAACACTAACCTTGTCTTTTTTTGGTTTCTTGGTCTTGTCTATGAGCGGGGGTTTTGCAAGAGGAGGCTCCACGGGTGGCTGGGATGGTGGAAGTGGTGGTTGTGGGGGCAGAACTGGAACAGGTGGTGCAGGAGGTTCACAGGGGACCAAAGGGGCAGTGACAGCTGGCACACCCCAGTAGGTAGCTGCTGGCATTAGAGGCGCTGCACACAAAGGGAAGTTAGAGAGAACCAGGTCACTGAATGATTTGAATTTTACTAACAATTCATATTCAAGCATAAATATGTCTTCAGATTTTCATCCACTTTGACATGCAGTAAAATGACTGTATCATCTGTAGCTCTTCTTCAGTCATGATTTAAGAAAGGAAATTGAGAACCATTGCTAAACTGGTACCGTCAGTACCAAAGTAACTAAGACCAACCAGTGTCCACCAGTGAAGACAATGAGCTGCCAACATTTGTCTGATTAAATCTGACATGATTGTGTAACATACTGTTCTCCAGTTATGGATGAACTCCACTAAATTCAACATTAACAACAAAATACATAACAGGTTATTGTCTAACAGAACATAAGCAGACAAAACAACGACAAATACAAGATAAACCTGGAGACAGCTACAGTAAAGCTGCTACAGTGCAGCCCCTCTGCCAAAGCCTGAGCGTGTCTGCATCACCTGCATTAGGACTATGCGAGGTGGTATGCGACCACGCTCAGGAAGACACACCTCCCAGTGTACAATTAGTTTATGACTGGTCCAAATGTTTTTCTGGGTGGAGTTAGCCAGACGCCAACTATAAGATGAAGATACCTAATGTACATTATCATGATGAACATCATGGCAGATCCAGTGAATGAAGAAAGAAAAAGAAAGAAAGAAAAATTGACCGAGATCCCATTCAGGAGTCAATATTGTACCGGCAAACATTCGTTGGCGTGACCTAAAAAAAAGCAGGGCTGCAAGTGGGATGGTGATCCAACTTTGCTGCTACTCGATTAGTGCGTCATATTTCCTTCCACGTTCTGTGCATTTGAGGTTGATTGATATTAGGTTGTATTACTACAGTTCTTTGTTTTCTCACTGGTTCATAGTTTATTTTGTAATAGAAGCCAGAAGGATAAGGTAATGATGCTGGCTAGCTTGCATCCTAGCTTGCATACAAATAAAATCCAAAATACTAATTTATTGTCACAATAATTATTAATTAATTGTGATAAACAAATTTCTTTGTTTTTGTGCGACTATGAGCTTATATGTAATATAACAATAAAAAAAATAAACAACAAAACAGCCAAAACAAGATTCACCAGAAGTTATGTTTTTACCTGAAGTTGCAGCTGGAAGGGTGTAGAGAATGGGACTGCTGCCAATAGTGATGGTTTTATTGATCTGAGCAGCTTTGCGCTTTTGACCCCTGCCCAATGGACTTGACGACTCTACAGTCTGCATCAAAAACAAGAATGGAGAGTCAATTCCTGACTGTATAACAAAGTACGGAGTATAAAAAAAAAATGCATAAAGTGTATAAAAATGATTTGACAGACACACACCTTTATTCCCACAGAGGTAGAGGTTAAAGGTGGCCTCCCGCTGCCATCCTCCTCTGTTCCAGGGGCTGGAGGCTCCTCCTCATCATCATCCATCTCCATCTCCACCTCCATGATCTCTCCATCGCTGTCAGGAGGTGGGGGAGGTGGAGGAGGGGGAGGAGGTGATCCTGGTGGGAGGGGTGGAGGTGGAGGGTAGTTGGAGGGTGGAGGAGGACTATCAGGAAGTGGTGGTTGGGATGGAGACCAGAAAGAAGATGCACTGGGCTGAGGAGGTTGTTGTGGCACAGCAGGAATATGTGAAGATTCTGCAGATATTTTTAAAAGGGGAAAAAAAAAAAAGAAGTATTGAGGATTTTTTTCCTCCCTGAAATAGAGGTACATAATGCTGTAAAGCAAAATCGCAATATTCACTAGAAACTATCCACTGACTGTCACAGACTGACCTGTAGTCTCACCAGATGATCCAGAAGACGTCTTGGTATCCCCCTGGCTCGGAGCTTGTGTCTGGGTACCTGGGTTGTCTTGAGGTTCTTCCTCCTCGTCCTCCTCGGTTGGAAATTCCCACTGGGAGGCACCACTCCGGTCCCTCACATAGAAATACCGCCTGTGCTCTCTAAAAAGTGGAACAACAGAGATAGAAAGCAAAAGTCTCAACAATTGTCTTTGAAACGGACAGAGCTGCATGACACCCTGGGACAGTGGGGTATGTAATGGCCACAGCAGGGAATAAAGAAATGTAGGTATGGACAGCAATTTTGGCTATCCAGAACAAGGGCCCAATTAGTGTGGTTATGGGTGTGGACAGGGAACCCACCTTGCTCTCAAGAATAAATAATTCAAAACAAATCATCTCTAGGTCCTGAAAGTACCTTTGAGCAGCTCACATCATGGTTGTCACATTTGTTCTGTTTTAGACAACCATTTCTGCTCAGAAACAGGAAGACACCATGGAGGAAACACCATCATCATCATCATCATCATTATCACCAACAATCAGTTCAAAATACATCACAGTCAATTCACTTTACATCAGAAAGAAGAAAAAAGTAAAAACAGAAGACATATAAAATAAGATTTGGTCTGACCTGCTGGTTTCCCGCCATTGCGCCATCTTCACCTTTTATTTGATGGGTGACACTTGTTGCTTCCGGGACATCGCTCTGTCTGCTTTGCATTCTGTGGGTTGTAGTCCTGTAAAGTGCAAAGCTTTCCCGCGAAACCAACCCTCCTAGCAAACATCCCCTCCCAAATTTTCCTCATTTTCAACCCATACTCAGTCTACAAATGCCCTCAGAAGAAGGGGCTTGAGAGTCAGTTACAGGGACACGGAGTCCTTCTGTAGCAGGTAAGTTTAAACAGGAAGCAGGCTGGCTCAGAGTGAATGCTCCCTTATTTGAATGTGCAGGGACTGCATCACAGAAACCTGAAGAGTCTGTTTCTGGTAAGCTTTTTGATCCATTTGGGCAGGTTAAGATTCTCCCCAAGTCATGTTATAAAGTCTGCAACCTCGGCACTGAGGAGGGGAGGAGGGTGTAGTCACACCGTAAGATTAATGTGGGGCGAGGGAGGTAATAGATGTGAAAGGTAAGGAACGCGTACCTGTCCCAGTGGCAGGACCAGCCTTTAGGGGTGGCGTTAAGTTCGTAATATTTTATGTGTTCGGCAGCTTCCTGCAGCCTGCGACGAAGATAGACCCCATTCAGAGCGCCTTCCCTCCAGTCAGCAATCCGTGTCTATAAAAAGAAAACGTCAAACGAGAAAGATTAGATAAATGCCAAAAAGAGAAAAAGGATAAAGACACAGAAGTGCTGCAGGATAGATAAATAGGATGAAAGAGTGATGAAGTTTCCAGCATGACACCTTATGATGGATTATTACATGCATTTTAAATTTTAAGTACCACTGCATGCCAACACAAAATTATGGGATGAAAAATTAAATGTTTAATATTTCAGTAGTCGCACTAGGGTGGCTGCAGCTCAGATCTAAAGAATGAACCATGATCTCACCTCAGTTTGCAGCAGAAGCAAATGAAAGTTTGAAATTGTTTTCTTGTTTATCCCCAGAAATTCCATCTTGCTGGTCACGGTGTTAGCCAGTTCCCCGATCTGAAACTAAATTTTCCAGTATTGAGAATTTTTTTTTAAATGGTTAATGCCAACTGCATGGCCAAAGAGGTCACCACTTGGATTAAAAAAAAAGAGCCTCACAGTAGAAAATTTTTGCAGCTGTTAATATATTTTAGCTGGTAACAACTTATTTAACCACATCTGATATAGTGAGTAGCCTCTATTCATTAAACACCTTGCTCAAAGAATCTTCAAAGAAGAAATATTGTCCAAGTCTCTCCCAGTAGTAAAACTGAAAACACTTGCATCATGTGAAGACTACGGAAGCCCTAAAGGGCCATACATGCATACGTTTTATTTCCACTGTTTTCTCGCGATAACGAGTTATTTTTCCTCCGTTTTCTCGTGATAACGACATAATTTTCCCATGATAACGACATAACTCCGCCGTTTTCTCGTGATAATGAGTTATTTTTTCCTCCGTTTTCCGGTGATAACGAGATCATTAATTTGAGATCTCAAGGGCATTGCAATACCCTGATGAAGGTCGATAGACCGAAAGCTTGGTGAAAGATACACTTGTTTGCATGGATCTAAGTGTGCAGAGACTTTTTTTCCTTAGTTTTCTAGAGATCTCAAATTAATTATCTCGTTATCACGGGAAAATGGAGGAAAAAAAAAATTGTTATCACGGGAGAATTATGTCGTTATCACGGGAAAACGGTGGAGTTATCTTGTTATCACGGGAAAACAAGAGAAATAAAATGCATGCATGTTTGGCTGTTTAGGGATTCCGTAGAAGACAACTCATGATACTGGGACTAAAATGTAGACTTAGGAAAACCACTCATCAGTCTATACTGTTATGTACCCAAAAACTGGTTTTCACACACGACTAGATAGTTAGAATCCAGATATTTCCTCAATAGATTCATGAGGCTCAAACTCAGGCTGATTCAGGGAACCAGCAATATCAATTTCACACATGCATTAAGCATCACAGAGCCCTGACCTGAACCCCAGTACAAAACCTCAATGTGAATGTGTTGGAGAATACTTTACACTTGGTGAAAAACTTAATGTAACCCTGGAACAAATGTTGTTACACTGCACAGTATAATCAAGGCTACCCAAGTACCAAGAACATGTTGCCAAATAAAATAAAAAGTTGAAATCAAAGAAGCTACACATCTATCCATTCATTGCTGACGTAACTGGCAAATTGGCCCTAAAAATCTCTGCAAAGAGTAGATGGAGGGCACTAATGCAGCGTGAGGGAAAGGATAGTATAGGGAAGAATGCTGATGTGCTACACGCCACAAAAAGGCCATGTGCACGTCATTTCCGCAAGGAAAAGATCAGCGCTGACTGCTATGAAGAAGTGAGCCTGGAATAACTGTGAGAAACTGCTAGTGAGAAGAACAGAAAGGATCAGATCTGCAAAACTCCCTGATGATTGTGATTTCCATCTTACAGATCATGTTCTGCAGTACTCAGGTAGTCTCTATTATAGAAAGAATTCTATGGTAAATGTATGTGGCCCAACAAAAATAGTGTGTGAATTTTATTTATGTATCTTTGATGATCTATTTATTTATTTTAATTTTTGGTCAAGGTCGTGCAATTAGCAAGAGTGACATAATCTTACCTTCAGCTCAGGTGTCTCCACCTCATCTTTGGCAGGAGCTTTAGCAACCAAATTGTCTTCGGAAGTGTTTGGTTCCCTGTTCTCTCCTTCTTCAATGATTTCTAAGCCTTTAGGTAGCCCTATAAGACAAAAAAGGCACTTAAAGTGAGCAGAATTTAAACCAACTGAATATAATTATTATTTCAACCTCCCCTGTCAAGCATGCTACCCCTCCACAAACGTGCAAATATTTGAACTCACCTATCTCTGTGTTGTCCAGCTGGTCTGAGCCTCTACTGTTACAATCGGGGCTAGCGGCACATGGAAAGACAGTCTTCCATCGATTCTTCTTTGCCAGGAGACCACGAGACGCTGTGGCTTCTTGGCTAGCTTCAGAGCATGGACTGGAACCACCAGCACTCACATCTCCCTCTTCCAGGGCCCGGAGCTCCGCCTAAGAATTAGATTTTAAAAATAGTTCATTCTGACATCAGACTTTGTTGCCAATATTAAGACAACACTTCTAAAACTCTTTTCAAACTCAGCATCTATAACAATCTATTACATTAGAAATATTTTGACATAACAAAACACAATATTTGTTCTTTAATGTTTCTTATGGCTTCACAAAAGCCCCTTTCACATTTCCACTGCTGTGCTACTTGGACTACACAGTTTGTGATCTTGTAACTGGGAGTCCTGAGGTTGTCATGGTTCCCATACTACGTGACTGATAAGCATTGGGAATTGCACACTATGCAATCACTATGCAATCACTATGCAAACCGATTTCACAATGAAGATGGAGGAAAATGCAGAGTCGCCAGACTGGAAAACTTTAGCGAGACCCAGGGATTGTAGTAAAACCCAGTGCTCACAATGACTGCGATGTTGTTGTTTTTTTTAAACATTATGCATTTTAAAAACAGATGCAAAAATAATTTGAGAACAAATTAAATAATCGGAAGAAACAGCTTGAATATTGCCTTTTGAAACCTCCATCCATCCATTATCTATACCCGCTATTTCCTGTGTAGGGTCACGGGGGTCTGCTGGAGCCTATCCCGGCTCTCTCCGGGCGAAAAGTAGGGGTACACCCTGGTTAGGACACAACCATTCACACTCTCACACCTAGAGACAATTTAGGAACACCAATCAGCCTAAGGAGCATGTCTTTGGACTGTGAGAGGAAGCCGGAATACCCGGGAGAACCCACGCACGCACGGGGAGAACATGCAAACTCTGCACAGAAAGGCCCCTGTGGAGGCTCGAACCAGGAACCTTCTTGCTCTGAGCCAACAGTGCTAACCACCAAGCCACCGTGCTGCCACCTTTTGAAATCTATTTAAAAATGAATAAATAACAACTGAACAGTTTAAGTCTCTCTTTCTTTCCCTCTTTTCCCCACTCTCCCCACTTTTTTTTTTGTTCGGTGAGAGAACTGAGCTGGAGCTTGTCCTGCAAGGATTTTAAACCTACTTTTGCATCCATTAAGATGCAGAATGTTTCAAAAAATATTTTATTTATTTTCTGTTTTGTTTTTTTAAGTAAAATCTGATCTGTATGGTTTAATGTTGTGTGTGAATCAATTTTGTTGAAATGTTTTAAATGGTTTACCTTTATTTGATTTGACAGTTAGATGTTAATTACATTCAGACATTGATCCAACTACAGACTCTCACTAAACCACAGCACATGGGAGTCTGTCCATTCTTTGCTGAAAGCTGTTTTCAGTCTACTTTTCTATTCTTGGAGAGTGCCATGTGTAGTTCCTTTTCTCTGCATGTCTCTTAATTTTTTCCTGTCTTTCACTCACTCGCTTCTCTGTCTTTTCTGCCTGTCTCCTGCTCACTCGCCTCTTCCTCTGTCTTCTCTAGCTGTCTCCTGCTCCTTAGCCTTTGTCTCACACAGAGCCGCAATGTTATTTGATTGGCTGCATAACGTCAAGTAGAATAACTTAACTCAGATCTGATTGGTTTGTTCATTTTCTGTTCAGCTGAACCATTAAAGCCGACAACAGAAGTTGTGCCAGTGAAAACAGAAGCATCCTGACAAAAATTAAAATGTCTCATACTCAATAATTTACTGGTTATAGGTCCGGGTTCGCATAGCATGGTGTCCAAGTCCGGACCACTGTCCACCTGACATAGAGATTTTCCACTGGAATATGATATACAAAGATGGACCAAGAAAGGTGCAACCAAATTATTTTAAAAAAAATAAATAAAATAATGATAATAATAATAATGATCAGAGTTGGGTTGTAGAAAATTAGATTGTGGCAATCCGTGGAGCTTTACACCAATAACAGGCTATTGTTTACAGCCATGTTGTAGGAGGTTTCTGAAGTCGGCATGTCGTTTTCTCATTTTCTGCCTGGTGTTGGAAGTGTTTTCTTTAGATGGGTGGTCTTCAAATTAAAGTTAACAATTACATTTCTTATTTGAAGAAGAAGCAGACACAGTCATATATAGTCAGACCAACCAAAAAAAAAAAAAGTACATGACTGAAAGTTGATTAAAATATGCCTTCAAAGTAATTTGTACCAATTATTAAATTTGCCTTCTTAACACCATTATATCCTAACCTTCTTCCTCTCCAGAGCCAGTTCCAGGTCCATTGTATCCTCCTCTGCTTCCTCTTCAGCATCTAAATTTTCTCCCGGCTGCTTTTTGGTACAAAGATCTTTCTGGACACTGAGGCCTGAGTCTGAGTCCTGAAGAGGCGTCGAGGGAGAACCTGCAGGCTGTACACCTTCTCCATCAGAATCCAAACTGTTCTCTGTTTCATCCAAACCCTTAAGCAGTCTTTTTCTCCACTTTTCCTCTGCTTCTTTCACTTCAGAGGGGATGAGAGGAGCAAGGAGGGACGCAGCCACTCCTCGACGATCTTCTTCTTCATTAGTAAGGCCTACAACACTCTCCATTACTTCCTGTTAGGCAAAGAAAAAAATTGACTGAAAATATATCTAAATACAGTAGTAGTACAGTGCTTTAACAAAACAGAAACAAGATTATTTATACTGATGTAAAGTTTAATAAAACTTACCTTGGTTTTGGTCTCTTTTACTGTTGGTGGGACTGCAGTGGAAGTAGCATTCTCTTCTTTCGAGAAGAGAATGCTGCCTGCATGGGCTGTGCCATTGCCATTAACACTAGAACTAGAAAAGGAAAAATATGTAACATCACCGACAACAGAATTTCAAAAGAAGAAATAAAATAAAAAATGTGAAATTTGGCCAAATTAATAAAAGTTTCTAAGATAGTATTTTGTTGTAAAGTAGCTCTAAGAACCGTTTGTCTGTTTATCCCACCTGTTAGGATAATGTCCCAAGCTTTGCACCTGATCGGCTAAATAGTGTGGCAGCTCCCAGGAAACCTCATTAGTCAGTGTGTTCCAGTAGTAATAACAGCCAGAGTTTTCGTCCCACACTTCTTGCCAGTCTCCCATCTCAACACCCACTGAAACAAAAGTACATGCAATCCAAGATGTTTCAAAACAAAAAGTAGAAATTACAATAAATACAATATCTATTTAAGAGATGTCCAATATCCACAGACTGTTAATCTTTCTCAACTTTTAACATTCTGTTTATGTGCCTATGCTGAAAATTCAATATTAAAATATTATCTTTGTAAAGTAACTCATATGTTGTTTACTCAAAGTAATCTGGCAGTGATTACTTAAAATATGTGTAACTATTTTAAAAGGTTTTTCTTAAAAAGCAAAGTTTAATCTGTAATTGCTTTCACTGAAGAAATGTAACAAAGAATCAATTAAGAGCATAGGCCAAATCTTTAAACAGCAAAAACAGCTACCTCCAGCAAGTGAATTCTGAGTATTATACTCAAACTCTGTGCTCTGTTGATTCTGTCCATCACTGAGAGCAGTCTGCTGAGTCTGAGCTTCAGGTTTAGGTGGGGTGGCATTTGAAGCAGGATGAGATTTTGCATCTTCCGCACTTGGCTGAGTTGTGATTGCATCAATTTCCTAGAGTAGAGAAGGCACAATAACATGAACATATGTCCATTAAAGAGGGTTTTTTTGGTAACAAGAAAAAAATAAATTCTTCTGGACTTTAGACAACTGAAGTTTTGCTTTATATATATGAGAGAGAAACAGAAAACCTATATAACCTAGA
>JBAMYA010000021.1:15681445-15699881 GCA_037176975.1 Arrhamphus sclerolepis | reverse complement strand
ACGCAATTTCAAACTTCTGTGATAACTCTGTTACATAGATTTTTGACAATAAAGTAAACTTGAAACTTGAAACTTGAAACTAGTGGGCAGCACAAGAGTTCATGCTTAATTTATGTGTGGAATTTGCATGTTTTACCTGACCTTGCCTAACTTTCTATTACAGTTCCAAAACATCCATCAAAAAATGATTTGTTGATTCTAAATTGTCTTTTGGAGAGACTGGAGTGAGGCGTAACTCTCACCTGATGGAAGCCCAAATAGGATCCAGGCACGAGGAGTCAAGGCTCCAGAAATACTTTCGTACTGTACACTAGAAGAACTTTAATGTTTGACAAAATGTAGGTGCAGTGAGAACAGTTTTGTTTTTTTTTTGTCCATGCAGCTTGGAAGCAGGTGAGGTTGTTTTGACATAGTGTGAAGTAACATTCACCTCCATGAGACTGTGGGCAGATAATGAAAATTAGACCTTGAATGTAATAATATAATAAGCTTTTTAGATAAAACAAACAAACAAAGGAACAAAACAAAAAACAGTGTGTAACTGGAATCATATTTCACACTTCAGCTGCCTATGGGACAATAACTTCACCAGAAAAAAAAAACTGTCAGTGAATTTTTAAATGATTGAATATCTTCTTTTTTGTCTATTACCTTCCACTCACAATAATCATTTAACGGACCCCAGATTATTCTCTTTATCCCCCTTCCCCACTTAATGTATGATTGTTCAAGGTAAAATATAATTATTAGTTTTTTGTTTGTTTGTTTTTGTAGACTGGTTGTTTTACTTGTGTCCAGAACTAGTATTGTTGTTCTTCTGAACAATACAGACGGGAAAAATAAACAAACAGGAAATGTATGCTGTCATAATGAGATACCGTCTCAAATCTTACTATTTACCACACTACTGAGGAGAAGGAGACGATTATCTATGCAGCGCTGTCCATATGATCCCGACTTGTCCAGTTTTGTGTACGGAAGTGCTCGGCAGGTGTAAGGTCAGGGGCTAAAGGCTATGCTTCTCTCGACTGAGAGTACACACAGCCATCTTGGATCTAACGAAGCGAAGAGAAATTGATGCGGTGAGAGTATTTTACTCATTATTTGTCACATTACATGGTTTACTGTTGATTCGAGCCTCGGATGGCACGTTGAGTCCCGGTATTTTCTCCCGTTCGGATCTATGGCATGTCTTTTGGGCTCCACCTGCAGCAGATGGTAGCTGCAGCTGTAAGCGGAGCGTAAAGTGAGAAAACGGACAGCTGACTGGAGGCCCGCTGTAGCTGCTGAGTGGTTGCTGTGTGGCTGCCGAATCGTGCCTTTTCTCCTTTTCACTGAAAGTTTGTCTTACTCTCTTTCCTCCACCACAGTGGCTCATTTAAAATTCTACATTAAGACCACAAAGCTCGCGGAGACTGGTTTTATAAAGCGGCTAGCCTGCTAACGTTAGCTCGTGTCGGCTAACTAGCCTGCTAGCTGCTGTTGTCTCTGTTAAAGGTGACAAAAAACCCTTCTTTATTGATTTAAACACACGGGTTGATTAAAATGAACAATCGAGATGTGCTGTCAGCCGATTTATCTGTACGATTGAGATCGACTGTTTGTTGTTGAAGTTCAACATCTTAACCCTCATCCGTGTGCTTTATTGCAAAGTTTAAAAACTGTTCAAACTTTTTAGTAGGGACATCAATATGTTGAATTTGCCACACCGGGTCACAAAGCATTAGTATTAAAACATTCTTCTTTTTTTCCCACCCACGCCACGAGCAA
Organism: Arrhamphus sclerolepis; assembly: GCA_037176975.1. Classification (NCBI taxonomy): domain Eukaryota; kingdom Metazoa; phylum Chordata; class Actinopteri; order Beloniformes; family Hemiramphidae; genus Arrhamphus; species Arrhamphus sclerolepis. Next base: position 15,698,111 of record JBAMYA010000021.1, on the reverse strand, counting down.
TGACGTTGAATTCTCAGATTTACAGTTTAATACACTGTTGTGTTCTGTTTCAGTACTTTATTTAAATACTGCTTTTGTCGAGATTAATTTGTTTACATATTCAGATTGGTTGGTTTATAATGCCGTAATCCTAATCATGACCATGTTGGTTAATATTGTGATCATATTTACAGAGATGCCAAGTTCCTGAATGAGATTATGGATTTTGGGGGTGTTGTTACGGTCCATGCAGAATAAGTTTTGTAATAAAAACCAAACAAACAAAAAATGTGGTTATGATTACGAGGTTCGGATCAAAAGCTATGTACTGCCATGTTAACTGTTATTATTGAAGGCTGGGTTTCATCCAAGGATAAGTTGTTCTGTGTTTTGGTGTTGTTCAATTCCACCATCTAGACTAAACATTTTTTTTTGGGCAGAACAACTTTTACAGTCTGGTGAATGTAAGATGTCTAAATAGTCTGAGCCTTGTCTTCTGCTAAATTAAACTACTGTGTATGTGGCATGTCAGAGTACAAGAAGTTGTACCTTGTTATTCACTGATTCCATTTGTCTCTAAAACTCCTCAAAAAAGAAATCAGCAGCTTATACTTAGTTTATTTTATCGTAATGATGTAGATTATTGCGGAGCAGTAGTTCTGGCAATCTCAAATGAAAGCAATACACAACAGCAGGAAAAAATGATGGAATAATCACTCATGGAAGATGTTCATTTGATTGTTTAAACAAAATGTTTTTTAAAGGAAAGAAAGTTACTGTACTTGATTGCAACTGCTTTTATTACATCAAACAGATGATTAAAAAAAACACTAAAGAAAAGATTATTACTTTGTTGCACCACCACCTCTGGCTTCTACAACACCTTGAATTCTCTGAGGCACACACCTAACTACAATCATCAATCCCGGCTCATTTGAAATTATTTTTCCCTTACCTGTTGACCAAATGTTAGCTGTTTTTCCAGCTAATTTTTTACCTGAGCCTGACAGGTAGTGAGTTTTGGTTTCCAGGAAGGACTGAGTTGCCAGTTGTCTTGAGGCAAAGAGATGTGGTGGACTTTTAGTACCAGACAAAATGAGTAGGGATGTGCTGATCTGATATTGATATTTGCCAATATTGTCTAAATGGTTGGAACAAGTGTCAGGTAATGGTGCTAATCTATTCCAAGAGGATCTGACTGGAAACATGTGACCTGCAGTCCTGGGTTAGGGCATGGATGATCTGCAGCATGGAGGGCACATATTACTCCACAGTTAGCTCTTCTTGATGTACTCACCTCAGTTCTTTCTGTGCAACCCTTCCCATTTCACATGTCGGATGTGCAGTGTGTGTTTATCTTCACATTGCTAAGCCAAATCTGATTTGTTGCATGCATATCTGCTTAGAATTGAATTTTTCTGACTGACCTTTAATTGCAAGTGATCAGATCTGTGCATTCTTGCTGACATTTCCTAATTCACGTGGTTGCCATGGAAACCGGCACAGGCAGAATGGATGTAAACAAACCAAATAGAAGGTTCTGGCTCTGCTTGCTCACGCGAAGCTACGGTACAAATTACTTACAAGTTACAAGAACTCATCTGAGAGGGAGGGTGCTTATGTGCTGGCTCTGCCGGTATGTCAGCACAGCAGAGTGCATGGTCCTGGTCAGTTGCTACATAACCTTAGACCACATTCAAAAGTGTCATTAAGTAGTCGTGGGTGGCCACATTTGTAAAACTATTCTCTCAAAGGCGCGCTGAGCCACGTTGAAGGGTAGCATACTCACCTACACATTAGGTGAGACAACTTTCTTACCTCAAAAAGCTACAACAAAGAGGTGTGGTTTCCTCATAAATGTTTTTTTGTTTATGTGTTTTGTTGAGGTGGAGGTGAAAAACTGACAAATCTACTGGTTCACGTTAATTTCTGCAGCAATGTTGAGGGGGAAAAAAATAGCTGGGAGCACAATATCAGAGCTTTGGGTCTGAATTGTAGGTTCTGGGAGCCACCTTTTACTCCTCAACCTGCTCCAGAGATCGGGGAAAACAAGGTGCACAACCTGGTTAAAAACCTGGTTTAAAAAAAACCTCACACTTAGAAGTTTCCTGTTGAATGAACTTGCAGGTTGAGTGTCACCCTAAAAGCCTGTTGGTTCTGGGTGTAAGGACTTGTAAGTCGTCTTATTGTAGATACTGAACTGTATATAAAAAGAAAACCAACCAACCCCATCTCTAGAGCTGGAATTTCAGAGCAGATGAAATATTTAAGTTATAATTGTACCTCATAGTACCTGCTGTCGAAGTGGGTGAAACTGATGATTGGCAGAGCACAGGTTATACAAATGCACTTGAAAGCGAATGTCTTTGCTTCTTTCTTGACTTCTTGCCTATTTTTCTCTCATTTGCAGCTCTCTAATTTAAGATACCTCTCTTTTCAGGTGACAAAAGGCATGTTTGGTGCTAGAAAGAAATTTCCAGAGTTCGTTGAGATAGTCGACAACGACTTTACAGATGAAAACATGTATTACAACCAGACGTCGATGTTCCCACATCGATCGGACAAAGATGTGAGTTTTGTTCTGACTTCTCAATTCATTTTTGTTTTTCATTAAGACCACAGGAAAGTTTTTTGTTTTTTTACCCCTAATATTTTGCTCTACTAAACCAATAAATGTTTTGCTCTAGATGCTGTCTTCTCCTTCACCGTCGTCGTCTGGTCAGCTGTCGCAACTTGGTGCAAGTTTGTACGGTCCACAAAGTGAGTGTTTTCTGTGGTTTTACCTCAGCAGTTGTCTCCCATTTTATACTTTAAAATGATAGCACGTTTTAGGCTTTGTTCATTCATAGTGGCTCAATAGTTACTAAAAGTTTTGTATGTGTGACATTAAGCAGATATTATTTGGACATAAAGGATTTTTAAAGAAGTCCTGTGTGTTTATCTGACAGCATTTGTTTTTCTTGTGTTGTTTCTGCTGTGTCTTTCTGCAGGTGCAATCAGCTTCTCGGTTAGGGGCATCGGAAACAGTACCCCTCAAACCTTAAACCGAAATCTAACGCAAGGCACACAGCTACCAAGTCATATCACCCCAACAACAGGTGTCCCCACCATGTCCCTTCATACCCCTCCATCACCAAGCAGGTGTGTGTCTCCTTGCCCATTTGTGAGGTTTTCTACACATTGTAGAATCAAACCTGTAAATCCAAATGGAAATAAACAAAATAGGAAACCCACAAAGTATGACCTGAGGATGTTTTCACAGGACAACGTTACCAATGAATTCAAGAAACATGCTGAACCACTCTCAGGTCGGTCAAAGCATCGGGATGAGCGCCAGGACCAACAGTATGAGCAGCTCAGGGCTGGGAAGCCCCAACCGCAGCTCACCCAGTATCATCTGTATGCCCAAACAGCAGCCAGCACGCCAGCCCTTTACCATAAACAGGTAGATGCAGCCACCGCAACGGGCTTTTCCTCCTTGTACAGGTCGTCTTTGTTTTTTCAAGGTCTACCTGATGTAGAATTTACAAAATTTCAGACAAATCTTCTGTTTTCTTTTTGGTCTCTCTTGTCTCTGCAGTATGTCAGGATTTGGTATGAACCGCAATCAGGCTTTCGGAATAAACAACTCAAGCAACATCTTCAATGGCACAGGTTGGTGTGAAATACAGCTGCACAAACATCCCCGTGATGTCATAGACCACAAGTATAAGACGCCTACTTTTTCATTTATGTTTTTACACATAGGTTTCAGTTTTTCTGACTGTTATTTTAAATCAAGTCAAGCATATCAAATTACCTTTAGCTTCGGAGACAAAATTAAACTTACTTTGAAAATTAACTTTCATTGTATGGACGTTATAACATCAATTTAGTCATTGGTTATGCACGGCAAAGCTTTTAATTGTCGGGTTATAACACAAGTAGAATGTACTTGAGGTTACATGTGTCACATTCATACATGTCGTGTTGATGCAGATGGGAGTGAGAATGTAACGGGACTGGATCTGTCAGACTTTCCTGCATTAGCAGATAGGAGTCGAAGAGAAGGGACTGGAAATCCAACACCGGTGCTCAACCCGCTGGCTGGACGGGCTCCTTATGGTATGCCATGTCATCTTTATTATGGACTTAATAATATAAGCCGAGGATTTGTTTCAGTGAAGATCTTATGATGTTTTGTTTTGTTTTGTTTTGTTTTTGAATTTTCTCTTATTATTTCTCTTGATTTAATTTTTTTTTGCTGTCACATTTTGGGAAATCATTAAGTTGGCATGGTAACAAAACCATCAAGTGAACAGACACAGGATTTCTCCATTCATAATGAGGACTTTCCTGCACTGCCTGGGCCAAATTATAAGGACCCCACACTGAACAACGATGATAATAAAAATGTAAGTAGAAGTTTGTTGATAGTTCGTTGGCTTATCCTGGCCAGGTGTTTGTTTTTGTGTGTGTATTACACCAACCTGCACCCCTGCCCCAAGAATTAATTGATTAATTAATAAATTTTCGAAATATATATTTTTCTGATTGATTTTTTTTTTGTTTGTTTGTTTGTTTCACATTTAGAACTTGAACTCCACAAGCAAGAGCACGTCCAACACAGATGGGCCAAAATTCCCTGGAGACAAAACGGCCTCAGCACAGAACAACAACCAGAAGAAAGGGATCCAGGTGTTGCCCGATGGTGAGACATCACAGCCAATCGTATCGCTCCAATTCCTCTGAGACATCCCTTCTTAATCGCAGAACTTGGGTGAGGCAGTTGGGCTCTCTGCCCTGCATTTGAGGTTGGATAATTATCATTTAGGCTGCAGCGAGGAGACTAAAGAATAATACTCAGTGTGAAACAGACCATATTATTTATAGTAGCTTGTTTTTGATCATCAGATAAAATAAACAGTAATTGGCTTGGCTTGCTGCCCAATATGTGCACAAAGTACAGTTAAGAAATGCACAGCTGATTTGAAAGTAAGTATTTAATGTAAATCACAGCTGCACTGTAGATCTGTGGTTTGTTGAAGTCTTGATGTTCCTGCTGCTGCAGGTCGTGTGACAAACATTCCCTCAGGAATGGTGACGGACCAATTTGGCATGATTGGTCTGCTGACGTTTATCCGGGCTGCAGAGACCGATCCAGGGATGGTCCATCTGGCGCTAGGAAGTGACCTGACGACACTGGGACTCAATTTAAATTCCCCTGAGTAAGACAGCCACTCTACCCTACATACAGTCTCTGTTAGGTTTTGTTTCAGTAAAAAGATGAAGGAGTCACAAATGAAAGCTGGATTAACAAATAGTCAGAATAATGAAAATATTCTGCTCGTTTAATCCATTGAGCCTTCCTACATTAGCACAGTTACACTCAAGTTGCATGAGGTCTCAATGGTTTAAAAGTTTTATTTCTATATAATACATGCTGGATGCACAGATGGACATTTGTAACCATGTGTTAACCGCAGATTCAAAAGATCAACAGGAGCATTATTTAAAAAAAAAAAAAAAACATACCATAAAACTGGGACATGAACCTTAGAGATCTTAAACAGGATAATCCAACTATTCTGAAGCAGTCATACCACTGTATGACTGCTTCAGAATCAGATCAGTTTATTATGGAAAATTGCAAGACAACTTGTTGTGTTTGGGCTCTAAAATAAGCTCTTTTGCTCATCTGCTAATGGTACATAAACTGAGTGAATTACCAGCTAAAAAGCACGTTCAGTAAATCACATTTGATGCCATTTATGTTATGGAACAAAGCAAATGATTGTGAACGGCTCTAACTTGAATCACTGTTGTCATGGTAGTTCTGATGGACAGTGAAGGTCAGATTAGTCTCAGCAAATACAATTAAAGAACACAAGACTGATTCAGCTGATGTATCCCATGAAGATCTCTAGTTTATTCAATAACCCAGTCTCTGTCTGCATTTGGTCGAAGTCTGGGCAATTTATCGAAAATTAATGAAAACCGACACTCAGAACATATCACCAATATAATCTTGCCCAAGCCATTTATTTAAATTATTCAAATTGCTTGAAATATTCAATAAATTAGTACAAATATTGTGTTTCCATTTACTTATTTTTAAAATTACAAAGTAATGTAATGTTTCATTTAAAAAGAAATACCCCAGTTGCAACAGGGAAGCATAACTCTCACCTTTCCAGTGTGCTAAGAAGACAGAAGTCGTATTGACCAGCTCCAACTTGGCGTGTTAATTTTTGACCTTTTCTTCATCTTAAAATATCTGTTTCAATTTAATTTTTTCCTCTGTGCCCCCCAAAACCCCCAAAACTAATATTTGTAAATGAACTAAAAGATAAAAGATAAGATTAAGAGTCACATCTCGTCTCAGTCTTTGTTTGCTGTTCAAGAACCACCAGACAAGACACTTTACCAGTTTATTTCTCAGTTGTAGCAGCATCTTCATGATTAGTACTGTTTCAATGATTTATTTAATTTTAAAGTTTGCTCTGTTGTTGCTCTTTTTTAAATAATCTGGTAATTACATTGATTTTCATTGATGGTCTCCTCAACAGAAACCTGTACCCCAAGTTCGCATCGCCTTGGGCCTCGTCACCTTGTCGACCTCAAGATATTGGTAAGACAGACCAAACAAAAATTATTCTCATGTCAGGGAATTGTTTTTCTTTTTTTTTGACAAACGTTTTAATTAACTGTTATCTTCTGACGAAGCTTATTAAATATCAAATTTGTATCTTCATTTCCAGATTTCCATGTTCCATCGGAGTATTTAACAAATATCCACATAAGGGACAAGGTAATTATGAGCGCCATAATGACACCAAGATGTTGTTTCACGATTATGGACATAAAACTGCAGTTTCAAATCGGAAAAAGCTTGAATGGATCAAAAACAAACAAATGAACAAAAATTAAAAACCAGTATTAACCAAATATTTGATGGATTTTCTTGTGAACATCTTTTCATTTTTGGTTATTGTGAATCCATTTTTTGTTTTTTAATTCAATCACACATTCCAAAAAAAGGTTGGGATAGTAAAACCTCTAACCACTTGTAAGGTTATCTTTCCTTCTACTTTACAGACCAAGTTATGAAGGGTTTTCTTTATCTTTATGTTTCTGCAAACACATCTAAAGGTGTGCAACGGTATGAGCTCATTGTCATTTTACGACATTTTACGAGCTGCAGGCAGTCCAGTCTCGAAGGCAGCGTGCTGTTTACTTTTCTGTGTTAATGTTGGCACTTAACCTTCGCCCAGGGTGGTAATAGAAGTGGCTCTCAGGTGCTGCTGGTAACAATCTGGATGGGCCTTTTCATCTTTGATCAGCAAAATTCATCTTAAAATTTAAAGGATATGAATCTCCCACAGCTTGTTTTGGAATGTGTTGTATACCTGAAATGCAAAAAGGAAAAGAAAAATCTGTCATAACAAATACAGTGAATTTGAACAGAAAAGAAAAACGCGTAAACTCCTGGTTCCGTACTATCAGCAGACAATTAACGTTCAATATTGTCCAGCCATTTTTTTTCCGATTTGGGGCTGTAATTCTCCTTATTTTTCATCGTGTTGTCCTAGTTGGCTGCAATTAAGTTGGCTCGATATGGTGAAGACCTGTTGTTCTACCTGTACTACATGAATGGCGGCGATCTGCTACAGATTCTTGCTGCAGTAGAGCTGTGAGTACTTGGAGTGTCTTTTAACAGCTGGTGCAATAGTCGAACCACGTCATGATGTATAGAGCAAGAAAGTTACGATTACCTGAAGTTCATGCGACTCAGTAATGTAGTCGATAAATGCAAACTTTTTCATCATAAAAACAGCGCTTTCCATTCATTCATGGAAGGGTCTTAATTTGAAATAGTGAAGCAGATTTGTTCCAGCTCCAATATAGTTAAAAGTAACAAATGGTAAAATAAAAATTGGTATCTGAAACCCCAGAGAAGGAGAGTAACACACAGGAGTCATTGCTAAAGGGGAAAATCCTGTTGATCTTTTGAATAGTGATTTCTACGTACTGTTTGTCTCTGCTCTGCTCTCACGATGAGACATTTTTTGAAATTTACAAATAGTTGATTGATTACTTGCAGAAACTTGCGACCCTGTGGTGTTTGATGTAAAGGTGAAATATTAATGACAGTCACTTATAAACCACTGAAGTACATCCCCTTATGTCATATTTGTTTCATTGTCTAGCTTTAACCGGGACTGGAGGTACCACAAAGAGGAGCGGGTTTGGATAACAAGAGCACCTGGCATGGAGCCCACACTCAAGACCAACACCTACGAGAGGGGCACCTACTACTTCTTTGACTGTCTTAACTGGAGGAAAGTAGCCAAGGTAAGAGTTGCCGTGTCATAAGCATCTTCTGCGTTGAGTCTACTGTTGTGGATTAGATTACGTTGACACGTTGCCTCCGTCTTTCAGGAATTTCACCTGGAATACGACAAGCTGGAAGAACGGCCTCATGTGCCAACAACTTTCAACTACAATCCAGCCCAGCAGGCCTTCTAAGGCCCAGCCAGTTCAAAGGCCACAGCTGTTCCTGCACACAGCGCTGTTGTCAAGGAGGGCCGCTGTGGCACACACGGCCTGGTTTTTTTTATTCCTCGAGGATTTGGCTATTTGACTGCAGGGATTGCCGTCAACATTAAAACTGTCCTGCCTTTTCCGAATTTACATGCTGCCCAAACACCAACACTTGTTCTGTTTTTATTGATTTCGTTTCTCTGTTTTTGTTTTTTCTGTCTTGTTTAGACCAGGGTCTGTGTTATGTTTACGTCTGCAAATCTGAAGCCTGTTTTCTCCCAGAGGAGAATTGACCTTGTGGCATGGAACAGTGATAGAACAAAGGTTCCACCTCATACTTACAGCAAGTGTTGACAACACAGAAAAGGTGGAAAAAATAAAAGTTAACATCTTCAGATGCAGGTGAAGGGGTGAAAGAATTGCAATGTTTATTGTTGCACTATATTTAGTAATAAAAGAACACAAAATTTGTTTGTGCATTTTTATGTGAACACTCCCTGAATATTGTCCCCCCACCCCCATTAATCTGCTTTTGGTCAGGGAGTTCTTGAAGCATTTCGCAGTGCAGCCCTTTTCTTTCATCTACCCCTTCATTTGTTTTTTGTTTTTCTTTCCATTTCATCAGATAATGTCAATTCCTCCCAATATCTGTATTTGCACTACCAACCAGTTTTCGCCCCCCCTCCACCCTTTGTCTCTGTCTGACTTCTGTGCCAGCCAAACATGGACACAAATCTGGGAGACTACTTTGGTTTCCACAAATGTGGAGAAATCCTTACAGAGGCTGAACAGCTACACAACTTTGCTCCAGAGCAAGCAAAACACTTTCCAGTCTTTGTTACGATTTTGTAAGAAAAGTGTACATTTTTTTCTTTACATCACATAAATTAGTATATGTATGTACGAATGTATATATGATTGCTACATATATATATAAATGTGTGTGTGTATGTATGTATGTATATGTATATACATACACAGACATCTATTTTGGAAGAAACTTTGCCCTACCTTGTACCTCGTTCTTTTTTTATGAGGTGAGCATGGATGAAACATGGATGTAACGATTTTTCTGGTTCTGCTGGACAGGGTGTCATGTGGCACAATGGGCACTTACATCAAAAAAAAAAAAACAATACCAATAAAAATGACAATAAAAGGAAAGGCCTGATTCTCAACCTCCAGAAGACCCGCAAGACAATAAATGTGATCATCTCCAGGGTTATAAGTCCACAGTAAAAGAAGGGATGTTTAAACTTCGGGCTGTTTGAACAACCATTAACGGCAACATTTCATAGTTAAAAGGAAAAACAAAAAACTGCAATTTGTGGAGAGAGAAAAAAAAAAATCCTGATCATTCTTGTACTTTTTGAAGTTAAAAGCTTCTTTTCTTTGTATTAAAGCAGAAAAGGCTTTCCTGAATCACTGTGTGCTGTTTTATTTGTGAAGTTCTTTTGTAAAATGGGGAGAGAGATGTATACATTTATGGCTTAAATCAAGATTTGGATACATATATTTAATGTTTACACTTGAAAACATGTATAGAAAGCATTATCAGAACAAGTTATATGTGCTTTCTAGACATTTGTGCTTCTTTTTTTTTTCCAAGTAAAATTCGTTATTTACAAACAACCAAGTATCATTGAGACGGCAAGTTTTATTAGTCTCCAGCGATTTTACTGAGTTGAATTACAAAGAAATTATAATTTGTGGAATGTCACATATGTACAACTTGCTCATGGATATAAAACCAGGAAATGCCAAATATGTCACGTGCACTTCCAGTGCTTCAGAACCTCATCACTGCAGCTTGTGCGCTAGGACACGATGTCTAATCAAAAATGATCAAAAACAACTGCCACAACTTTGAAAGGCACACACACATGTTAATACAATATTATAAAATAGTTAACAGAGATAGTACTTCAGATTGGCACACAAAGCATAAGATCACAAAGTGAAAACATTCTCAGAGCCTCATTACAGGGCTTTGATTGAAGACATGAACAGTTAATCATTTAGTACACAGGAGACCAGCAAAGGAGCAAGTCAGTGGCTTAATTTAAAAAAAAAAAAAAGTTTGCACATAAGTCCATAGCTGAACTCATCTCTGGTCAGAGGACTAAATAACTCCTGAGGCTACGATAGAAAAATAAACCAGTCCATCCAGGTTGAGCGTAAACATCAGAATGAAAGGATTTACCCGCCCTCCCAGTTACACCAGTAAAGTTTTACAAATTGCAGGCGCTTGTGAAAATGCAACAGTTTCAAAGTGAAATGTTTGCACCAGCCATGGGGATGTTAAACGGATGTTTCTGTAAAAAGGAAACACAAACACACTTCCTGAAGTAGCATTTAATATAATGCAGCCTTTAATGAAAGTGACTGCTAAACATTCATTAATAGTTTGATGCATTTTCCAGTATTGTATCATGAATGATACGCGCGCAGTTAAGTGCAGTCTGCTACTTTCTTCATGCTGATGCTACTTTCACGCCGCAGCGCTCTTAAGAGTCATAATCCAATAATGGAGAGCTCTGCTGATGTCACAGGGATCCTCACTTGGAGGCCGGTTCACTGGGTGTGGAGCCTCCTGACGAACTTCCTGCTTTGGCAACTTCTGGTGATGGATAAAACAAATGCTAACTTGCTATTTTCAGATTAAATCATCCAATCAATCAAGATTTTAGCTTTCCATCTACATTTGATAAATCATGTAGCAAAAGCCCTGTACAGCAGAGAGCGTGCTTTGGTTTAAAGACTCCACTAACGATATCCTCTCACCTTTATCTTTCTTCTCCTGAGTTTCCTCGGCTGCAGTCTTGTCAGCTCTGAAGAAGATCCGGGCGCTGCTCAACGAGAAGTAAAGCAACTCAAACTCCTGCGAACAAAGATGGACAATGAGTTAAACAACATCTTTCGACGTCCAACTCACAGCAAACACTAGAGTAGCTCCTAAGAAGAGATAGTACCTGCAGGTAAACATCCAGTCTTTTCTGAGTGAGATTCATAGTTTGAAGCAACTTTTCATCCTGACTGGTGGACTGCACGTTCTGCTCCTTCACCACTGCGCTCATTTCTTTCTTGTACTTGTCTCTGACAGCGTGGAACCAGTGCAAAGAGTCAAACTCCAGATACTGGTCCAGCAGCTTCAAAATGTATGCCACACCTGAGAGTGAAGAGAGTAAGCATGGGTCAATACTGAGACAAGGACGAAGGAAGATCATTCTTTCATTTTATGATTCCCGCTCACCCATCGCAAAGCCGTCATCTGTGAAAGCAGCCCCGGTTTTGTTCTTCTTGTTGAGTTTCTCTTTGCAGCTGATGGAATGCTCAACGAAATTCACAGTCTGTGAATGGCATTTGTGACATAATGAATATATATATATATAAAGATAACAACAACAACAACAAAAAAATATTAAAAATGGCAACAAGAACAAAAAAAAAAAAACAGCCCTAAGTTTTTTTTTCCAGAGATGCTCAGAGTATGATGGGATGTAGCACTGACCAGTGGTGGTACAATCATGTAGAAGTTCCTCAGGTGCATGTTCTTTGCGCTGCGAAACTCAGGTGCAAACACAGCCACGAGCATCTGGAAGTACTCCGTCCCTTCTGCAGAGTTACTGGTCAGATCACTCAGCACTGAATCAAGGACACTAGGGAAAGAAGAAAGGACTGTTAAAACAGTCAAGGGAGGCTTCCTGTTCATTTAATGTCTGTGGTGCCCCCTGCTGGCACAACATGGAAACACACACAAGCAAATGAAGGACACTTCACTTCCCAAAACCTGGAGATGACAATTTAAAATACCTCCCACACATTAATTCATTAATAAGTCTATAATTGATTAAATTAGCCAATCTACACTCAGTTGAAATAAGGGGCTGCTAAGACTAAACAAATACATATCTTGTAGATCAAAAAGTTGTTGTTTTTTTCCAAGCTTCTACCTGGCAGCTTTCTGAGTCTCCTCTGACAGTCCTTCTTCCTTCACCAGCTCCTCGAAGTTCACTATGTCTTCCAGGTCTGGGACAAATCTGGAGATGACACGAAAGACTCCAATAAACAACTGCTGTTAAATCACATAAACGACAACATCTGTAGCACTTTCAACTAATTTAATCGACAAAGCCTCCTCATAAATGACGTTCTCTTTCACCTGATGGCGCTGCTGCAGCAGTGTAGTCCCCCAGAGCGAATCATGCGCACATAGCCCATAGCATTACCTGAAAGAAATCAGTGTAAGATGGTGGTCTTTGTCCCTGTCTTTGCACCTGCAGATACAGGTGGGATTTTATATGTCAACAAGGCTGTCACCTATCTGACTGATGAGCTGTCTGAACTGATCCAGGTAGCTCTGTCCATCGGGAGTGAGACCCAGTTTTCGGATGCCACGGTTAAACTTCTCTGCTCGCTCAAATGGGTACTAAAATCAAAAACACCAACAAATTACCACTTTTTTTTTTGAATGTATCAAGAAATCAAACTGTGATGTTGCCGAATAAAAAGAAACAAAATGCAGAAGCGTTGTGTGGAAAAACCTGGTACACCCCATGATTCAAAAGCTTTTAGACGCCCCTCTGGCAGTAATGAGCTGAAATAATCGTTTTCTATCAGACTTCAGTCTCACATTTATGAAGGAATTTTGGCCCAATTTGTTCACTGTTGCAATTCACTGAGGTCTGAAATCATTTGCATCTCCCTTAAGAGTCTTTCAGGTTTAAGTTTAAACTTCAGGTGTATCAGTGGCACATCTTTATTCTTTTCTTTTCAGCCTATTTGATAAGTCTTTCTCGAAGTGACCCTTCAAAATAAGACATACAGTACGTGCGTGCTCAGTCTTTATCCGAATCGCACTGTCATGAGATTTAACTTTTAACATGCTATCACTGGGCTGCTATCTATCTTTTAGGTTGGTTTTGCAACTATAAACTGTAATATGCCATGTATTTCTGTTTAACTGAGATATTATACACCCCCCCCCCAAAAAAAAACAACAAAACAAAACAAAACAAAAAGACAAAAACAAAAACCATCACACTTACATTTTGACAGACCACGTTTAACATATGGCATGGCATTGTTTCAATAAGCGTATGCAATGTTGCGGAATTTAAAATACTATCAATCATTTTTCACTCCAGTCTTCTACAGCACATTTAGATGGTCAGTCACAGGTGAAACCGATCCTTCATGCCTCCTGTGGCATCACAGAAATGCATATCTATTAACGGACAAATCTGCTTATTAAGTATACAGGTAGTCAGCTGACGTAATTGTTTTGGGTACCAACCATTGCTCAGCTTCAAACACAGTGCAGCACAGTAAACCTATAATCATGCTTTCACATGACTGCAGGTTTATTTAATTTATAATCGCTGGTCACAGTCTTGCTCTCAGGTTCTCAATGCTGAACGGCTGCAAAATTCCAACAGCAATCTATTTTACCCAATTTCCCCGCTTAGTAAAGCGATTCCATTCGGACAGAGGCAAACCTTACCTTCTGATCCGACTGATCCTTTATCTCTCTAAAGAAGCGTATGTCCTTTATGAGTCTGGACTTGATGTGTTCATCGTACATAAACTGACTAAAGATGTAGAACTTCTTCCGCAGGAACTGGTAGGTGAAATTGACCTGATGAAAGTAGAGATATGATTTGCACAAGACTGAATATGCAAATGTTAATGATTTTTCGTTTTTAATTGAATTGAAGGTGAGAGAATTGTCAGATCCACAGCAACACTGTTCCTGTGAACTCACTGTGGTATTCATGATGCCTGTTCCATGTGTCCGGATTGAATTGGCAATGTGACGGATGTTGATGGTGTTCAGATGCTTGTTGTTACTTGCTTTTTCTATGAAGATCTGTTGAAAGGCCACAACGGCAGATCAGATCAAGCTGTAAACAACGCAGAAACAACAGCACGATCTGATCAAATGTTAAACTGGTGACATCTCACCTGGTTGTTGAGATTATAGAGGAAGCGTGAAACAAAAACGTGAATGTTTCTCATGATCTCAAGAACATCCAAACCCTGACGAGGACACACAGAGAACACGGTTAATGAACTCTTTATCTGAAACTGCACCTATGCCATGACACGTGATGTGAAACCAGCCACACCTGCTCCAGTGTCTGGCTGGGCAGGTGAGCCTCTGTCATTGTGAGTCCGTAGCGCTGTGTAGCCAGGTTTCTCATCTCACTGTAGGTGGCCCAGTCATGCAGAGCCACAGTGGTCAAGTTGTAGAAAGTTTTATCCAGGTAGTGGGTCACATAGGCTGCAACAATGTTAAAAGCAGAAATAAATAATGTCACCATCATGGACCATGTGATATAATCAGGTTTTACTTCACATACAAAACTTAGTGCTTAAGTACAATTCCTGACTTTCATGTTTATACTTGTGAACAGCAGCAGAGGTGAATACTCTGTGCACAAGATTCCATGAAAGCTAAAACTGAGCTTATGCATCCACTAGATGGCAAAGTTATCACAGGAAGACACGATAATGCAGCGTGCATCATGAAAAAAAGCATCCAGTTTGACATGCTGATGATCAAACTTTAATGACACAGAAAGCAGTCAGACTCCACGCAGGTTAAAAGTCATTTTAAAACCAATAAACAACATAAAAAGACCACTTTTTGACCACTTTGGCCAAGCTGACGCTTACGTTTAGTGTCTGAGCGCTTCTGTGGTATAGAAGAAAGTGCTTCTGAATACCTCGATGAGCATGTCGTGTGTAAATTGTAGTCTAAATGACCAGTTTTTTTTAAATTGTTTTTCCACACCTTTGATGTGAATGAAGCGGTTGAAGAATCGGATGGGTTTTATGGAAAAGAAGTGGGCCAGGTCCTTCATCCCAACTTTAAAAGGGTTCCTGTCATCGAGCTTCAGGTGGGTGTGAACAGAAAGACGCAGGTCCTTCTCAATCTCCTTACACAGCTTGTCAAGGAGGTGCTGCAAAACAATAATACAAAAATAAAACAAAATCCACAAAAATGAAAGCAGAAATTTTACAATTGTAGATTATGAACATTTAAGGGACACTAGCTTATTTTGTTGTTGTGTTGACGGAAGTTAAAATAGAGTTTTAGGGGTGTTTCCCACAATCATTACCCCAAAATGAACAGTAATGAATGAATAGCAATGAACATATATGTATTTGACTTTTAGACTGTTGTGTCTCATTTTATATAAATTTATTATTTTATACTTCTATCCCACCATACAGTCATCACTGACATCCTTTAGAATTGAAAGTGAGAACAGAAACAGCGTAACTGAGAAAGACAGTTCAAAACAGAGATGGTTTTTGATTTAATAAAGAAATGTGTAACAGAGAAAGATGATTGCACTTTTGTTTGGGTTACAAAAGTTGATTTCTCAGATTTTGGATTTTGATCTGCAATGTGTCTGGCGCAAAATTGATCTAACAGCCTATATAGGTATTGCTAATTTTACAATCATTAAATAATTTACTGAATTTAGAAACCTGAGCCTTATGGTAACAAGGCGAATGGTGAATGAAGCATTTAAAACTAAAATCATTGTAGAATCCAGCTTTAAAAGTTCATAAGGTCTAGAACTATTCAATAGCCCATCAGGTGACAGCGGTCCTCCACTGAGGAAGCGATCTACAATTGAAAAGTCGTAAAAAAGGTGTGTGAGATTATCAACTCCAATCCACCACTTGTTCTGGACAAATTATGTCGGAGCGCAGCAGCTCTCCACCACTTTTTTTTCCTCAATTTTCAACTTTGGAATTGATCAGTGGTTGCTCCGTCGTTTACAAACTGTTCAGAACGCAGCAGCTCGCCTTCTGACAGAGAAGAAAGGATATGAGCCCATAACTCCAGTGCTGCCTTCCTGCACAGTTCAGGACCCAGTTTTAGATGGGATTGCTTGTTTGTTTTTAAAAGTCTTAACAGCACAGCAGCTTTTAAACTTTCACAATCCTGTCAGAGGAAGCAGCTGCTCTTGACAGTTCCCAGATCTAAATTAAAGAGCAGATGTGATAGAGCTTTTTCTGCTGTAGCTCCCAAACTGGAACAGTCTACGTTTTAATATCAGATCTGCTCAGAGCAACAATCATTTTAAATTACTGTTAAAAATCACACCTTTTCTCCAGCTTGCGCACCATAAATTTCTCTTTTAGT
>JBAMYA010000021.1:15648955-15662223 GCA_037176975.1 Arrhamphus sclerolepis | reverse complement strand
GCATCACAGAGAGTCTCCTTTCATACACACTCAGAGCAGCTCACACATACACTCGCACACACACACACACACACACACACACTGAATCGATCCAGATGATGTGAAGCAGCTCGTCCCTGGCTGGCTGTTAGGAGCTGTCCGCTGCTCAGGTGCTGAAACAGTTCGTCTGCAGTTGACTCCGATGTAATGTCTTAGCTCAAGTGTTGTTCTTCTGGTCGCGATTCTCTCTGTGTCCTGGACCTGATAGGAAACACAAATAAGATGCCCAGCTAGGACTAACTAGAACATTATGATCTTTTAATCAAATGTTCCCTCAATGTTCCCTTTTGGGATATTCCCATAATCGAAACTGAGATATCAGTGGGCAGACTTTATGGCGTTTTTCTATCTCATGTCTGTTACTTCACGATAAATGCTATTATGGTGACTCACATTTACTTCTCCATTGTCAGAGAACAAGTATTGAAAGTTCCCCTTCCCTCAGCACCCATGAATCAATTCACAGTGGATGAACAAATGAATGGAGTACCTCTTCCTCAGTTTTGAAGTCTAACTCTGCTCACTTTGTAGTAGTTACACTGGTCAAAGCCAATCAGGATATAGTAGCCAACAAATGTGGGATTCCCTGCTAAACACAGGTATCATTGCCTAACTCAGGGGTATAATCTGCCAGGCTGGAGCAGTGCCAGGGGCTCACAGACAGCAGACTCCAACTCAGCCCCTAAAATGTGTTCCTCTTTCTTTAAATCTAAATTATGCAAACTTTATCTTCTTCATTTGATCACCCTGAGACAGCCTTTGAGAATATAAGTAAAGATAGAAGGAAAAAGTGAGTTTCAATAATGTGTACATATTGTCAAGAGGACATCTTGTTCTCTCTTTGAGGTACAGTAGAATGACAATTACTTCACTTTAGATTTTAAATTGAATTATGTTCTCCAAAACATCTGCTATGAAATGCTCTCTTCAGATGCCTCTCATTTGTGTGCTTCAAAGCTGACTACAGTACACTAATTAGCCTCCTTCAATCATGAAACCACAGTCTTAAGATTCTCTTCTCTGAGAGCTTAAATATAAGTTTTAGCTTTGGAATATTATGTCATGGATTACCTGTGCATTTTTGTGTAATAAGAGGAAATGGAGAGCGAGGCAGAGGGAGTAATGGAGAGGGAAAGAAGAAGAGGAAGAGGTGGAGCGAGAGAATGAGAATTGTTGATGGGAAGAGGTGATGCATTCACACTCCCCACGAAGGGCATTCACATAACCTTCATGTGAAAGTAGCACGCAGCAGGCGCTGAGCCACCCTGCACCATCATGGTATGCATAATGCATACTTGAATCCATGCATTCCTTTATACACACACATGACTAGATATGCTGACGTAACTGACAAGTGTGTGGAGTCACTGAATATCTTTGTGTGAACATACTATCCCCAAGGGATAATTATCACAAACAGCAGAGACAATGGACATGCTCGAGACATGCAGGACAACGGATGGGATATAATGTAATATAGAATAAAGCAGTGGCTCTGTTGATGTACATTAATTGTGTTTTGTATATTCCAAGAAAGGACATATTTGACTAAAATGTTCAGTATATACGTAACACACAGTTTGTACTGTATGTAAATTATTATTTTTCTTTTCAGGAAAGAACTGGTCTGAGCTGCACCTCACCAGAGCTCATGAAACAACTCTTCAGCCCATAATCACTCTCCTTGGGAAGCACAGGAACACCTAAACACAGCTTATTCCTCAAACCACCACACACAGAGTGTGTGGAAAGAGGCTAAATCCAGAGGAGACGGGGCAAAATAGAGACGAGGCTGAAAAAAAAAGTGTGCTTCTGAATGTTGCATACCTCTGCATGAGAAACTACCCTCTGAAGAGCACAGACCCATGGTGACCAGGACTGAAGCTGGTCACACATTCCTGGCTGCATCACAATGTTTTGACGAGTACCTCGCTATAACAGGAAGCATCCAGTCTCACCCTGTCACAGAGGGGGATAGTGGGGTGCATCTTTCTTGTTCCGCATGCAGAACATCTTAGAGCAGAATTTAGACATGGCCACAGCGCTACTCGCAGGCGAGAAGCTGAAGGAGCTAATCCTGCCGGGATCCTCTCAGGATGAGAAGGGTGGGGCACTGGCTGGCCTCATGGTGCAGCTGAAACTGGAGCTGCCCTTTGATCGTGTTGTTACTATAGGGACAGTCATCATTCCCATTCTGCTGGTCACCCTTGTCTTCACAAGGAACTTTGCAGGTGAGTTGCTCAGCCGCTACACGAGGGTCCGTGTCTAATCTTCAACAACACTTGCACTTTGTTTCTTTGAAAAGCAGCAAAAATAAATATATATCAAACACAACCTTTATCACACATGTAGTACCTTTATTTAACCTTGGAAAGAATTGAACATAATTAGGTTTTAAGAAGAAAATTAGTTACAAGAAACATGGGTACTATTTGGAAAGAGCAAAAAGAGAGAGATAAAAGGGTAATAATGGTTAGAAATTATGGAAAGCAGATTGAGATGGAAGGATATGATGGATGTTGAATGAAGAATGAAATAGGAGTTTTACTAAGAGACTGGGTGGGAGAGAAGGATGAGAGGAATGTTAGTTTGTTGCTGAGTCAGACTCTGCTGCAGCATTTAACCAGCTGGGACTCAGTGATAAACTTAGGCAGCAAAACAGTGTGGGTGTTCAGACTGTTTTACATTTTCAAACATATCAGCTCAAGGATGGGCACTTTGCCAGATGACATTGTAATAAATATTTTCATTACTCATATTTACCTTATGCCAAATAAGATAAAAGGGAGGGGACAATGAAAATGGTTTCCTGAAAACTATCAGTTGTATTGCAGGCCTCACTAAAACTATGAAGAGTTGTTATCTATCTAATCTATCTTATGTGTCTACTGATTTTTGACCAATCATATTTACAGTAGTTGGATATGTGCATTTTTAGATGTGTTCATTTTAAGTTGGCATAAATAAAATACCTAAATAACTTTTCTTACTTGAATCTCTTTTTTGAAATTTCACATCATTTACTCAGTTACACATCCAGCTTTCTGACATGTCTACTTCACCACGGGAAGAAAAAGAAATGTTGAACTTGTTCCATGAAAATGTCAGAAATGCATAAGGCTCCTTTATCCTCCTCCATTAGGAGGCAGACCATAATATAATGCTTCTAATATCCACTTATACATCCATTGTGGGGTGGGAAACAATGACTGAAAGAACTATGAGGAAATGGTCATAAACAGCAAAAGAAACTTAGCAGAGCTGCTTAAAGGCCACATTGATATGCTGTCTGGGGTGAATCATTTTTCAGTAGGTCCAGATCATGAAGACATGCTCTGCTCAAACTTGTTTAACATCGATTGCATGCCAAAAATAAACCTATTGCTTTCTGCAAGCATCGTCATGCAGATTAACCATCTACAGTGAGCTGACCATCAGAGGTAGGGATTTATTTTTCAATTGTCGTGTAACAAACTTGCTCCACTGTAATTTGGCAACTCTACCATGTTTATTCGTAAGCATGAAAAATATTTCTGGAAAGTGAGCAATGACATATAACACAGATGCTATGCCATGATTAGCAAGTGTGCAGACCGATCTCACCATGAGCTGAGATTTCAAAAGAGCAAAACTGATTTTTGTCAATTGGATTGTGGCATTCTTTACTCTTTTTGGTTTTTTTTTCAAAATATAATTTATGTACTTAGAAGGACATTTTTCTGTACTCCGACAGTTCCTTCGCTCAGGATTAAGGTATTAATAGCATCACACTTATAAGCCTTAGGTGCTTAGTGAAAAGCTTAAGAATCTATCTGAATTTTTGACTACATGACAGACTACAGTTTGAAAGACTGAAGGATTAGATGTCTGAACATGTGGACAGTAACACAAGAGCATCACAGGGAACTGTACTCCTACAATTTCTCTTCTCTCTCAAAATTCCAGCACAACTAGGGGTCTCCTCGTATGCAGTAATATTCAAATCCCTGCACTATTGTGGAGTGTGTCAGTGGTGGACAGGAGGCTGACCACAGACTGCTATGTGACATATAGAAGAAAATTCACCTCATCTTCAACTTGACTTAAGCCCTTGACTTCTTGAGGAAGCTTAGATTCTTCAACATAGATGTTGTCTGTTGATGAATGCAATTTTCTTCTAATCTTGGGCAGCAGCATCAGAGCTGGTGACTCAAAGTAATTGAACAAAATGCTAATGAAAGCTCACTCTGTTCTGGGAGCCACTCTTTAGTCCATACAACTCATTGTGAGGAGAAATATGTCACACAAGCCTCTCAGTATGTTGAACAATAGTGCACACTCTGCAAAATACTGATTAAACAACAGAATGGCTTAATTTGGAGACTTTGTCAGCTCTGCTGCAACAAGAACTGATATAGAACTTCATTCATTACTGCTCCAGTATCCTTATAATAGGACTCCATTATCAATACTAGCCCCTTCACTTGAATTAAGTTTTGAGATATTATATAATGATTTTTTTTCCCTGGTTGTTTCTTTCTGTTTCCAGAGGAATCGATATACTGTTATACACCTCACAACTTTACCAGAGACCAGGCACTTTATGCAAGAGGGTACTGCTGGACAGAGCTTCGAGATGCTATTCCTGGTGTGGAGCCTCACCTTTGGCCTTCACTATTTGAACACAAGTTTCTGCCCTATGCCCTGCTGGCCTTTGCTGGGATCATGTACATTCCTGCTTTGGGCTGGGAATTCCTTGCCTCAACACGACTCACTTCAGAACTCAATTTCCTGCTTCAAGAGATTGATAACTGCTATCATCGAGCTGCTGAAGGCCGAGCTCCAAAGATTGAAAAGCAGATCCAGTCCAAAGGCCCTGGCATAACTGAAAGGGAGCGGAGGGAGATCATAGAGAATGCAGAGAAGGAGAAGAGTCCTGAACAGAATCTATTTGAGAAATATTTGGAGAGACGAGGCCAAAGTAACTTTTTGGCTAAGATTTACTTAGCACGCCATTTGGCTATTATCTGCCTCAGTTCCATCCCCATTTCCTACCTGAGCGCCTACTATGCCCGCCAAAGGCAGAATGAATTCACCTGTGCTCTAGGTCAGCCCCCAGACATTAGCAGCTATTCAGAACTGAAGATCAGGGTTAACTGTAAGCTGCCTGCTGTGCAGCTACAGCGCATCATGGCAGCAGTTGATATAGCTCTGCTTTGCACCATGAACTTCATCATTCTGCTTAATTTGCTGCATTTGTTTGTGGTGCGCAAATCTAACTTTGTATTTGACAAACTGCACAAAGTTGGAATTAAGACACGGCGACGCTGGCAGAAGTCTCCGTTCTGTGACATAAACATCCTGGCCATGTTCTGCAATGAGAACAGGGACCACATTAAGTCACTAAACCGACTAGACTTCATCACTAATGAGAGTGACCTCATGTATGACAATGTAGTCAGGCAGCTGTTGGCTGCACTTGCACAATCCAACCATGACGCTACACCCACTGTGAGGGAATCTGGGATCCAGACCATTGACCCCAACCTGGATCCTTCCGATCTTAGTGTGGGAGAGATGGGTGGGGAGCCACTAGTTATCAAACGGCCCCGAAAGAAGATTAAATGGATCCCAACATCCAACCCACTTCCACAGCCATTCAAGGTAAGGCAGAAGCCTGAAAATGATCACCACATGCCCATTTTTAATTCTGCATTTTTCTGCACAATTATAGTACTTAGAACATGAACATTGTCACAGGAGAGCATTTTCTTTAAAGTTTTGATAAGAGCATTTGTCTGATTTGGCAGATAAAACATCTCATGTAAAAGACTTCCTTACAGCTCCATGCAAAAGTATTCATTTCGACATTTTGTTACAACCACAAAAGTGAATGTATTTTGTTGGGATTTCATGCAACAAAAAGTAACTGATAATTGTGAAGTGGAAGGAAAATTATACATGGTCTCCTAATTTTTTTTTTACAAGTCAAAATCTTAAAAGTGTGGCATAAAAGAGTGGGTTACTAAAATCCAGTAGAACCAGTTTCCTTCAGAAGTCACCTAATATCTGCAGTGGATCTAAAGAAGCTTCTGACTGAAGACTGTTGCTGAACCACTGTGTTGTATAGAGGATGTTCAGGCTTCTCCATGACGCTTTCATTTCATGACGTATCCTCCTTTGCATTATCTGCTCCAGGACAGTCCCTAGAACAGTCCCAGTTTTCTTTATCAGTTTGTTCAGTTTCTTTAAGTCGCTGGTTCTGATGCTGCTCCCCCAACAGATGATAGCATATAAAATTGCACTCTTCACTGCAGACTTCACTGCAGAAGATGTTGCAAACACTGAAATTTTTTACCTTCAAGTCTGCTCTGTCCCTTCTTAATACAGCATCAGTGTTGCATCTCCAGTCCAGTCTGTTGTCCAGGTGAACACCAAGGTATTTCGGCTCCTCCACCACCTCCACTTCTTCTCTCATGGTGGAAATACTTTTTGATGAAATACCGGTTGTCCTAAAATCAAAAGTCTTCTCTTTTGTCTCGTTCACATTCAAGATGAGATGATTGTCTCCACACCATGCCACAAAGCGGTCCACCAGCTCTCTGTATTAAGTTTCTTGTTCATCACTGATACACCCCATGTCATCTGAGTATATCTGCAGATGACAGGACTCTGACTTGTACTGGAAGTCTGAGGTGTACACAGTGAAGAGAAATGGTGAGAGTACAGTCCCCTGTGGTGCTGACCTCCCGTTTAAACACACATCTTTTCAGTCTCACTAACTGAACAGTTAGAGCGTTTATCAGAGAAGCAGCCAAGAGGTACATGGTAACTTTGGAAGAGGAGAGCTGCACCATCCCCACTGTGAAACATGGCAGTGGTAGTTTCATGTTTTGAGGATCAGCAGGAGCAGGGAAGCAAGTCAGTTGATGAGTGAGTTGATGGGAAGATGAATGGAGCTTAACGCAGGGCAATCTTAGAAGAAAACCCGTTAGTCTGCAAAATACTTGAGACAGGAGCATAGGTTTGCCTTCTAGCAGGACCTCAACCCTAAACACTGGCCGGAACTACAACTTCTAGACTTCACTTTTAGCCTTTGAAACCCCCTGGTTTATATTAAAGCATGTTAATGTGACAGAAATCAAACTGAAAACCTGTGGCAAGTCTTAAATTGCTGTTCATGCAATACAAAGTATTGACTTAGGGGACTGAATATGAATGCATGTCACACTTTTCAGATTTTTATTAGTAAAATATTTTTGAAAATAACATATTTCCTCCCACTTCACCATTATGTGCCACTTTGTGTTGCCTATCACATAAAATACAATAAATACAACATGTGGAAAAGGATATCAAGGATACGAATATTTTTGTAGAACCTCAACAACCTAACAGTTGTTAAAGCTATCATGTTTGTGTGTGTGTGTGTGTTCTTTATCTACTGTAAAGGAACCACTTGCTCTGACACGTTTGGAAAATAACACCAAGCCTGAAAAACCCAAACCACTCAGACGCAAAACAGTGGCCGACAGCTTCATTGCACCACTTCTGGATAGCAAGAGCACACAACATCCTTCAACAAAAGGTATGAAGTATTCTGATCGCATGACATGTTGACATGACATGTCAGGTGCCTTAGTAGTGTTTAAGTACAACAGACAAAATCACTGTAAATAATGAAAATAAAATTAAAATAAATTTTAAAAAACAGAATGCATTTTCTGATTAAAGTTTTATAGCCTGCAACTCAAGTCCACACTATATTTGTTTATAAATTTGAAATGTCATTGTTGGGGTGTATTTCCATAAATATAGATATTACCTAATTTGACTAATAACAACAACAACAATAATACTACTGCTAATAATAGTAATAATAATAATATTAAACCTGCAAGGGTTGGAAATACCAAGTTGAGATTTGGCGCAGGATTGCCTTTTGCCAGCTATGGGTCAAATAGGTTTCTCACCAATATATGTAGAAATATAAGGAATTCATACCACATCATAGCACATGTGGGTCACAAAGGAGCTCGTCCCTCAGTGAATGGTCAGGCTGACATCAAAAAACTGACTACTGATCAACTCTCTCAACCTACAGTGGAGGCCAACCCAACTGGGAGTCTCTCCCAGCAGGGTCCTTCCATTTATTACATCTATTACAAGGCAAAGGCAGAACCCAGTGAAGGTGTAACAAAAGATACATTCAGAATATGGAGAGAACAAAATCATAATGAAAGACCCAATTGGACAATGCACTTATGAACCGACGTAGATATACAATATTGAAAAACAAAACTAACAGGAATTGAAATACCTAACATCAAGGGAACATTTGAAAGTAAATTGAATGTACAAAACATACCAAATAGATAGTGTGGCAGATGATGTGTTAGTAGAAGAAGCCAACAGCCCTTATGAAGAAACAAATGAAGATGTGGTAGAACCATCACAAATTCTGTATGAGATCCAAGATCTAGTTAAAGAAATTAAGAGTGCAAGAGCTGAATGGGACTGCATTTGTAATATCTGAAAAGATAGGTAAAACACCAAAAACTCTAAAGTGAAGAAGCAATAAACAGCAACAACCAAAATAGAAGACAAGAATAGGGAATCAGATTAAAGGCATGAGAGGTGACCTGTCGATACTAACAGATATGGCACAGAAAGGTGAAACCCTCAAGATCGCCAAGAAAAAAGCAAAGAATAAAAAGGAAATACAAAATAACAACAAATCAAGAACTGTAAACAATAAGAGAATAGCTTCAAATGAAAATTCAAGCAAAAGCCCAAAGATTCAGGAGAGAAAAGAAGTAAATAATACAGGCAAAAACAGATGTTTGTAAACAATAGAAATAAGTTCTTCAGAAACCAAACAACAGATCCTAGCTGAAAAACCACCAAAGAAAAAAACCAACAGAAATCTTTTGGCGTAACATGCTGGAGAACATTAGAGGGCACAACCATTCAGCAGAGTGGCTCAAGGGAGAACCGCAGAAATATGCTGCTGCAGAATGGCAACCCTGGGAGGACATAAGCCCAGATGAGTGGCAGACTGCACTGAAGAAAGCAAGCAACTGGAAGTCACCAGGTCCAGATGCAGTTCCTACCTGATACCTGACTGGTTCACAACAGCACAAACATGCTTACTACCAAAGAACAAAGACACAGAGAACTCCAAGAACTATAGACCACTTGCCTGATCATCAACATCCTACAAAGTGCTCACATCGATTTTAAAAGAAGGAAGCTACACCCATATCATAAAGAATGGCATATTCCCAGAAGAACAGAGAGGTTGTGTCAGGAATTCATGTGGATGCAAAGATCAGCTCCTTATAAATAAGTAATAATGATCAAAGAAGCCTGCAGAAAGAAGTTAAGACCTTGAGTGTGATATGGACAGATTAAAGAAAAGCCTACTGACAGTGTCCCTCACAGTTGGATACTAAAGACCTTACACATGTACAGATTTAATGAAATGTGTACATCTGCCACAGATTTCATTAAATCTGTACATCTGATCAAAAGAGGGATCTTTCAAGGAGATTCATTCTCACCTCTGCTATTTTGCCAAGCCCTTGCGCCTTTAATATCAGAGCTGGATACATCTGGATGTGGTTACAAGATTTCAAACACAAGTGCTCCAATCAGCAATTTGTTTGACATGAATGATTTAAAATTGTACAGCGAAAATGATCAAGAACAGGTTGGAGAACTGGAAATAGTGAAACAACTCAGTGATGATATCGGTATGGCATTTGGATTAGAGAAATGTGTCAAAGCCAGTTTCAACAGGCCTGAACTGGAAACATAGTAACAGATGATGACACAGCAATACAAGAGCTAAACCAGGAAGGAGTGTACAAATACCTATGGGTGTAGATGAAACCGTATGGTATCCAGCACAGAAAATGAAAGAGAAGATAAGAAAAGAATATAATAGGAGAGCAAGATTGATCCTAAGAACTGAGCTCAATGGAAGAAACAAAACAGAAGCTATAACTAGTCTTGCAGTCCCAGTTGTGCAATATAGTTTTGGCATCATTGACTGGAAAATCCCAGAACTGAAAAAGAGTTGTACAAAAACATGTAAACTGTTGAACATGCACAAGATGTCACATCCTAAAGCAAATGTTGAAAGGCTGCACATCCCGAGAAAAGATGGAGGAAGGGGTCTGACTGAGGTAGAATCAGCATTCAAAGCAGCTACAATAGCGCTTGATCACTATCTGAAGCACAAAGAAGGGCAATATCCAAAGCATTGCTTGAACATAAAAGATCTAAAGCCAAAAATTCAATAACTAAGAATGCTACAAAGTTCATAAGGGAACTCACAATGGCAGAGTTTGAGAACAGAGAAAATAAATCAGCCTCAAAAAAATGCTAAAGCCCTAAAACACATGTTCAAGTCCAAGATGAAATCAATGAAAGAAGAAAAAGTGGAAAAACAAAGCATTGCATGACCAGTACCCAAGAATCCTAGAGAAGTCTCATGTAGACACAGTTACCATGAACAAATGGTTATCAAGTAATCTGAAAGGAGAAACAGAGGGCCTACTACCCGTAGCCGCAGCTCAAGACCCTAGAGAGTCAAGATCATACTGTATCTGGATGTGAGGTATTAGCCAAAACAGAGTACATCTCCAGGCACAATAAAGCTGCTGCGTATCTCCAGTGGAGCATCTGTGAATATCATAATATCGAGATTGCAGACAAATGGCACAAGCCAGAAACTGTGATGCACAATAAAGACAGCAACATTACCACCATGTGGGGCATGCCAGTCAATACTGATAGAACTATTACAGCGAACAGACCAAACATCATCGTTAAAGATTCAGCGACTGCCACGGTCTGCAAACTGATTCACGTGACTGTTCCATCAGATAGAAACATCGCATCGAAGGAAATAGAAAAAGAAAAGCAAGTACAAAGACCTAGAGCTAGAAATACAGAGAATGTGGCAGATGAAAACTGAAGTGATCCCCGTGGTTGTAGGTGGACCAACAAGTAAAGAAGGACATGGTAGAAAACATCAAGAAAGTATCAGAGAGAGCTACTGTGACAGAGACCCGGAAGATCTGCATGCTGGGATCTGCATGAATCCTAAGGAAGGTCCTTAGTGTATGAAAAGAATGATTGACTTGAGTGACCGATGCTCCAGGTGCATGGGTTGCTCCAGGCTGACGCACAAAAAGAACACAAGCAAAGACTGTGGCAGAGGAAAAATAAATAGATAATGATAATTATTATTGTGCTAGACATTACTTCTTGTGGGTCATCCTGACTTAAAGCTGAGTGATCAAGAGTAGTGGAGTGTAGCTCATTAAAGTGAGCCAAACGGGTCATTAGACTGGTTTCACATAAATCTATTAAATGGTGATTTAATGAAGAATTAAAACCTGAACTGCGGATAAAGCTTTCACAAAATTCATGTGAAGTATTTTCTGTTAGAGGGGGAAAGTCCTTTTTTCTGTTCTCCTTTATCAGTATCGTTTGCAGCACTGAACATCAAACCAGCTCTGATGAACTCATAAGACTTCAATGAACCAGCATGAGACATCAAACAGATTTGATGTTTTTTTTACTTTTTTTTTTCTTTTTAAGTTAAACTGTTCATTTATACTTACAGATTTAAGTGGAATGGAGAAAAAGCATACACGTAACTTTTCCCTGGACGTCCATCCGTACATGCTGACGATCCGTAAGCCGAAGGTGGAGACCACTATCACAGAACCTCTGCCCTCTGAACACAACATGGATACCGTTTATCTAGAGGGCACACACACCATCGTTCATGTATCTGGTGCAATTACAGGTAGGCCTCATTGACTTCTGTTGAACAAAAAAATAAATTATCTTTAGTAAAGATGATATTCTTGTTCAGCTGTGTCATTTGGTTTATGAGCAAGATTATTAAAAAAAATTTTATGAATGGATTTGCAATAAAGTTCTTATAGATTTACTTTTGATTATGATTCTGTTTGGGCCTATAGGATCCAGCACTTATTATTATTTAATTCAACATTTGAGAACATATAGAGTTTTTGGCTTTCTTTTTTTTTTGGCAGTCCTTTGGCAGATATTTTCTTTTTCTTTGCACATCTAAAATTTCTTGGCATCTAATAAAAGTTTTTCATCTGTTTAATCTATCTTTGAAAAAAAAAATGCTTTTGGTTAAATAACAAACGTCCTGTAAACAGCACAAAGATTGGAAACATGTTGTTGCTTTGTTTTGGTTAATTCTAACACTAGACAGCCTAAGCTTAATTGCTTATACTATCTTCAGTAGTGGCCAATCACCTTCAGTCACAAACCGTCTTTTTTTTTATTTCAGATTTTAACCTTCTGTTCTGCACTTATATTTTCAGAAACAAAGGTTTGCTCTCCAGAATCAACCAACACTGCCTTTTCTACAGTGACCCTGCCTACGACCACCTACGTAAACGGAGTGAGCCCCAACCCTCCATCTAGTGAGGACCCACTAAGTCCAAAGTCCTCCCCTCCACAAACAGAGCCTCTTGCCCAAATAGAAAACTCTGAGTCTCAACCACCACCTCTGACCAGAGCCCCCACGCACCAGCTTCTGAGCATACGCCATACTCTCTTTGAGGAGGAAGAGGATGAAGAAAACAGAAGGGACAGGCTGGCTGAGAGACCTGCGGAGCTCATTGCTGCTGGAGAATGTTAAGAAGAAGAAGAAGACAGGAATTCCCTTCCTAACCCCATCACAATCGTCCTCCACCAACAAGCACCTCTTCCTCTCTTTTAATTAATTTAAACACTTCTGTGACGGGAGGATCGAGCCTTTTGACAAGCAGCAATAGGACATCACGGCTGTGAAAAATGGGGGAGGGAGACATTTCAGAGCTGATCATTGTATTTCTGTGGGAAATGATGTCACACTCATGTCTCAGGATGACTGTGCTCAGCTGACCACCCACCAATTAAACCAGCAGTGATATAATTCAACAGGGTGCTAATGTGCAGGGTCAAACAGCTATACTGAAAAGGCATGAGAGACAGAAAAAAATAATAATGAGCTTTTGAATACAAACAAGACAGACACCCTATAAGTACATATTCACAAAGATGACTGCATTATGACTTAAAGAAAAATGTATGTTAGACATATGATAATGCTTTGTCCCTTTATCCCAATAGCCAAGTAGGAAGGTAGCTCACGCAATACATTTATTGAGATCTGCTCAATCAATTTGCAAAAGATCACAGTATATTTGTGG
>JBAMYA010000021.1:15605471-15648855 GCA_037176975.1 Arrhamphus sclerolepis | reverse complement strand
TTGAATGAAAGTTGATTTTATTGCTTAGAGTGTACTGCATACTTTTACTATTTCATAACTTGTGTGTGTGTGTGTGTATTGGGGGAGGGGTCAAGTGAAGGAAGTTGTGAGCCAGGGTGGTCTGTTGTTGTTCATGACAACAGATGGAAAGTGTTAACATATCCATCAGGCCTGTAGGCAGCTTGCAGTCTTCTCATTGTGATGGACACTCAAGATGCTCCAGAGTGTTCATAATGCCAAACAAAGTCGAGCATCAAGCTGCACTTTCAACCTCACGGGTTTTTTTATTGATTGTGTGAGTCACTGGGCAGTCTTGTCTTTAGGCAGACTGGTAATGGACCCTCGGATGTCAGGCTCCAGTGAAATCAACGTTCTGCTATTGGCAGCGCTGGTTTGGTTTCTTATGTTTCCCTTTTGTCTTGTTGGAGAGGGTCAGTCAGTGTATTGATAAGAAAGACTGATGAATGACTGAGGCTCTTAGTCAGCTTTGGTATTGATGCTCACTGTCTGATTCACAGATGTGACCTCATTCTTGCTGCTTTTCTAGGCAGTGTGCCCCCACCCACACCACTTTCAACACTGTTTATAATAAAGCTTTCCTGATTATGAACAATGTTGAAACAGTGCACACGTGTTGACATGACACACACCCAGAGTGCACCTGGAGAACTTAGATAGCCTTGCCTCTTATGCTCTGAACTATGCAGACATGATGTGGTGATTCGAGCTGCACCTGTTGGTTATATAACTGTCTGACAAAGCTAAAAAGGAAAAAAAAAAAAGTAGAGTGGGAGGTGTTAGAAGTGTGGGCAGAGGGTGAAGTGAAAACAGCAATGATTGCTCTGGGTTAGATCAGGAATTAGGAGCTAGATCATTTGGCATTTGTATTTGACAAAGTAACCACTCTTGAAATTGTCCTTCAGTAAAATGCCTGCCAGCATCTCTTCCTGGGATGAAAGATGAGCTGCAAGAAGAGAAGGCTCTTTCTCCTCACTTCTTTCTTGCCGTTCTCCCTAGACTTCGCCAGGTGTGGCTGGAGATTAAAATGTGTTTCCCCACCTCGTAGCTGTGCCCGTTAACCCTCTTTGCCTGCTCCTTCACCCTCCTCCTTCAGCTGTCTTGGCAGCACATCCCTCCAGCCCCTGGGAGTAACAGACCACACAAGCTAATTAGACACCTGTTGAAGTCAAGTGCGAACAGCGAGGCTGGGAGGCTCTCGGCTAAGGTTTTTCTCTTTTTTTTTTCTTTTATGGAGAAGATAGCTCCTAATTTACTTTCTAAGGCAGAGTGGTTTATCCAAAAGAAACTGGGAGTTAACCTCTGTCATTGCCAGAATGAGGGTAATGAGGAGGAGCAAGAGGCTTTCCAGAGCGCATGCTGGCTATATATAGTCAGGATGTGTAACCCCTTTTGGCTTGTCTCCATCAAAGAGGTACACAGACTTTATGCCTTTCCTATCCTTCCTCCAGGGCTAAAGCGCTCCCTTTAATGGGATCTAGCCCTGAATGTGTTTTATGTTTGGCTTCTGCAGTTATACCTCAAGGGAGCGTGTGATGATTCGCCAGTAAATCTAATCCAGACTTTTCAAAGACAAGCCCATGCTACCTGCACATATACGTTCATCATACGGAGGTCTGCGTTGCTCATTCAGGCACACAAAAACCTGCAAACACATAAGGCTCTTCTGCAAATCTTGTAATATTAGCTCACATTAAGACGGCATACTGACAGGCCAGAGCATGGAGCCTGTGCTTTCATCTGTTGCTCACCTTGTTGCAAGAAGCCAAGCGACTTACTGCAGCCGGTTTTCTTTCCAAATTTGATCTGTTTTAATTAAAGAAAAATGAAAAAAACCGAGGCTGAAATTTCAGCAGATGCTACATCCTTAGAGGGAATGTTGTGTCATCTCCAGTTTGCATGCATGGTCTGTGTGTTTGACAGGGTGTACTTAAAAGTCATTGGTGATATGCTTATTTGACATGAAACGTTTCTGCTCTCTTTGTCAGACCTCTTACCCCGTGTGGGAAGACTTCAGTGCCAAGGCCACGAAGCTGCACTCTCAGCTCAGGTGAGAAGTTGTCCATGTGAACCGTAAACCTCAGCGATGAACATTCTAGTGAAATGTTTACAGACTCTTCCTGCGGTCAGGGTGCAATGAACACGTGCCATTTTATTTACAGGACCACAATTCTGGCAGCAGTAGCCTTTCTAGATGCCTTTCAGAAGGTGGCAGACATGGCTACCAACTCCAGAGGTAAGGGAAACATTTCTCCAATAATTCCTGCTTATACACCTTGGAATTAGGACTCAGAGAAGACAAGAAGGGAACAAGCAAAAAATGGACACTCACCATTTTTTTGTACAAAGCAATTTATTGTGCAAGCAATGTTCTGTGTGTGGTTTTGTGTCTTGCAGCACATTTTGACTGATGTTAAAATGATGCTGGTGCATGTTCAGCTCTGCTTGAGCATACTATTTTGTCGTATTTTGTGCACTTTCAAACTTGTTTAAATGGAGCAAAGTCAGCCAGACAAACAACTGATATCCTTCCAGCTACACAGATTTAACTGCGTAAGTTATGCTTCATATGCAACAAATCTATTCATAACTTTAGCTCATTCTTCAGAAAAAAATACACTCTTTGACTGTGCTCCTGGGTGCCTCTGATGATCATTTTGCCACATTAAGATGACCAAAGAGAGGGTAGCTATAGGGGGGGGCTCAAAGAAATGAAAATCTGAGCTTATTGTTTTTCAGTCTTAATGAGGTCTGCTGATCTGCTTTGTCACCCTGGTAGCAGCAGCAGACAGGCTTGCCAGAGGGGCAACTGATTAACACAGATTTCTTTTAGATGATCGTCGAGAGCAGTATGTAGGTCAAAAAAATCCCACTAACTCGGACAAGCCTGCAAAGGCTCCTGAGCTCAAACGTAATCACACAGATGCAGAAGCAAATGTGCGCGCACACACACAAACATACATATATATAGTCAAAGAGTGACAGCTGGTAGCTGGCCACCTGACCTTACAGGTCACATACCAGTGTGCTTTTAAACAGTTTGTACCAACACCACCACTTATTGTCCACTCACTGCTGGAGAAACTGAGTAAAAGTGACTGTCTGCAGTGGTGTTCACACAATGTTACTTCTCTCTTTAATGCACTCTCCAGTTTTTAACCATGCGCACATCTGCATTCAGTGATTCCTGATAAGAAATGCACATGACTTCTGCAAGGTGAATTCAGGCTGGTTATAGCTGACAGCCTGCTTCAATAAATGGGGCTATAGACCAAGACTTCAAAAGAAAAGTGCAGTAGAAGAAGTGGGAAAAAAAAATCACAATGATAGATGGCCCCAAAAAGACATGAGAGAGATTGGTGGACTGACTTTTCCAGCTACAGACTCACAACATCCCTGTAAGTGTGTCAGTCATACACCCACTCTCTCCTCTGCTTCTCTGAGAGTGACATTAACTAAAGGATTAATGTCATCCTTCTCAGGCCACTGAATGTATGAGTGATGAGAGACTTTGAGAGCAATTAAAAAGCGACTAATGAAACATGGCTTAGGCTCATGCAGAGTGTTAGTGGACAGAAAATGAAGACATGATATTTTTCATCATATTAAATTGTCTTTAACTGGTTTTGGGCTTTCAATCACAAGTAAGTGGAAATCTCACGCAAGGGTGAGGATATTCAGAGACGCTGTTGAAATGGTGTCGTCTAGAAAGGAGAAACTTGATGTTTTGCCCCTTTGAGGTCAGGATTTGTGCCATTACTCCATTGTTTACATGTGGTGGTCACTTTGTTCTGGTAGGCCAGTAATCTCCAGTGTGCAATCCTAACCAGAGATCAAAGAGGATGTGCAAGACTTTCACTTTACTCGGACTGTGAGGTTGAATGCACACGCTAAACGTATAAATCACACTTCTATCAATACTGTGTGAAGATGAAACGCTTCACACGTAGATGCTAAATACAAAGGCTGGTGCTGCATGGACAAGTGTTTGTACTTTTCCTGGAATTTCATGAAATAGAAGAATTTCTGAGAGATCGCAGTCTCCGGCTGTGTGAATTGCTGGCTGACGCATTCTCACAGCAAAGCAGCAAACAAACTGGTCAGTGGCAACTGGTTTGTATTCACTCATTTACTCGGCATATACGTGTGCATTGGGGGAAATTTTCAGAGTCAGACCCCGTTTCCAAAGCAACAAGTACTTGCACAGGAAAAGAAATCCCAAGGATGGACTTCAACTCTTCCAGCCTTGAGAACGGGGAATACTTTGTGATTGAGGATGGGCTCGTTCACTTTTAAACCGATCCATGGCCTGGGAGATATTTCGGGAGAATGCACACAAGAAGTTTTTGATTGCCAAAGGACACACTGTTGCACCTAGACTAAACATGCAGTTTCAAAGATTATTCTACCATTCAATAATAATATCTGTCAGAGACAGCCTTCAGCACCATTGTAACATTTCGACTCTATAATTAAACCTACAAATCTAATGCCTGACAACTCCAATTGTTCGGACAATATTTGGGCATCCTTTTGACCTTAAAATGGGGACCATGTACAGTACTTTCCGGATGTTGTGAGGATTATCACCACAAGAATTAATGCAAATTAAACCTACAGTACATCTGCAAATTTTGCAAATTAATTTGCTGCAACTTTATCGTATCATTTCACCGGTAATCAAAGGTGGCATCAATGCCACTGGAATTACCTGCCTGATTTCCCATTAAAAGTACAGATTTCCTCAGACACCTTAAATGCCAAGTCACCTGCAAATTGTGAATTCAGCCGTTGGACACCTTAACAGCAACCTCGGGTGCAGCAAATATAGAGTCAGTGGAGGAGAAAACCTTGTTACATTTGCCTGTTATTGAAGGTTGTGCTGTTAACTTTACGTGGCCCAGTTGCTGTGGAAATAAAGGAGCACATTGTCTCTGTCTTGCAATTTCTGATCAGAGTTAATCTGTTTTTCTGTTTTGTTGGATTAACTCTTGCAGCTTCCTTACTGACTGGAAGCTAATTGATGGTCTCAGTGCTGTATACAGTCAGAAAATATGTTATTGTTGGTGATATTTCACTTGTGGGATCTGAGGTAAAACACAGAGTGGAGCTCTTCTAATTTTTTTTTTCATTAACTGAATTGGGATGAACTGTGCTGATTAGAGACAAAAACTGGAACTTATCCGTCTGAACAGAACTGAATCCTGTGCTCACTCGGACTTTGAGCTAAAAATATCTCCCGCTTTGTAAATAATTAGTCTCCCAGGTGCATTTATTCATATACTTATGAAGAACTTTTCAATAGACCATACTTTTTAATGAACCGTAAAAAGAAATATCAGTTCAGCATTTAGCACAAACCAGCTCTGTGGGATAAATTCACACAATAGTGCCACTGTTTCTTATCAAACATAACCAGTTTGAAAGTATAACCAGAACTTACATCAGGTTAGTTGATTATTAAGTGCTCACTTGACTTTTTCTTTTTTTTTTTTTTTTAAATTGATTAATAGAATCCAAAACATATGGCATGCCTTTTTATGTGTTCTTTTATGCGAGTGCCATTTCTGTTTCATTGCTCCTCAGGGAGTAACTGCATGTTCCAAATTCAGTGATTAATTTGGCAGAAAGAATGTTGATAATTATTATAAAGTGGCCTGTGCTGCAAAGAAATAACCTGTGAACCTCAGGCTGCTGGCTCTGTGGTCAAAGCTGGGCAACTTTGACCTTATGACAGCTGCAGTGCTAAAATGAAGTTTTCTTAAAATATATTGTCATTGAGATGACCTGCCCTTTGCACTTCTGTTTTGTAAGTGTAATGCGTATAACTCAGCACTCTTCAGGAAATGGAAGATGGAAAGAATAATGAGATCCTGTTTTCTGCCCCTGTGGCCGTTCTCTTCAGTCTCTGTCTGTCTGTGTCGCTTCATGTGTATGGGGAGGGTCTGTCTGCCTGCAGTGATCACGTTTGTCTCAGCGTCTGCACAGCCATATAGGGCTCATTGCACCACAGGGGGCGTGCCCTCTGCTATGAACTGTTGGCCGAGAGTTCTGTCACCCCGATTTTCTCTCGTGTTTGCAGATGAGCTGCAGCTGCTGGCACAGCTGGAGGTTTCATCACATTCTTCTTCTGCTTACTTTAATCTACCTTTAACACACTCACCCCATCACCCCTTAACTCTCACAGTCTCCAGACTGTGCACGATTCGCTGCCAAGCAAAGCAACATTTCCCCTCATTCAGCACTTGTTGATAGATGCAGGGAAAGAAGACACTGAATGAGAGAGGGTTTTATGATTTCCTGCTCTAACTTATCTGTTGTTAGTTAATCCAATAGCAGATTCTCATTTAAACTGCTGATAACTGTAATGTCTGAGGTCACGTCCTCTGTCTCCACCTGGTTAGACCTTATGTCTGTGTCTGCACTGGCAAGCGTCACACAACTGTGGTCTGTGTTTATATGCAGGCTCCTTCTTACCTGTCTTGCCAGTTTTTAGAGTTCATGGTCATGGTTGTGGCGTCAGCATCTGTGTTTTATGAAGCACCTGGAAGAGTTGGCTGCCTGGCACCAGAGTCTGACTGCACTTTTTCTCCAAGCTGTGTCGATGGATCTATTTCTGAAGACATGCTGGTCTGTGTGAACTAGGAACTTGCATCTGGGCTCAATAAAGGTTTATATTAGATGGCTGTATTTAAAGAATTGAAAGCTTACAAGGATACATGTTTCATGTTTCAACGCTCATCTTTCCCCGCAGCTCTGTGGAGAGTTTTATTATTAGACCAGTCAGCCTAATAGATGCTGGTGTGTTGTCTAGACTTTCTTTGTAGCTCATTAAATGCTGTGTGAGACCTTTTAAAAGGCTTGGATTCTGATAAGTGTTTTGCTGCTGCCTGGTTGGACAACATATGGTTTAGTAGGTTAGCTTCACATTATTTTTTTTTCCCACTGTTGGCCATGGTTCATTGGAAGAAATGTCAAAGAGCTGGTAGTCCAAGGCTAATGGTCCATGAGCGTATGACATATGAGCTCCATGTTTTTTGTGTGATGTGAGAATGTAGGTGGTGAGCTGACCTGGATGGGGGTTGTGGTTGTTGTGGGATTTCCACAGCTCTGGGTATCCAGGGTAGGCAGAGGCGTTGAGCTAATCCTCTTAGCCCCACTCTGTAACACACAGACAGAGACTTCCTGCATTTCCCATCCTCATCAGCCACCCCCAGCTTTAAAAATTCACACTCTGGGATCACCGACCAGACTGTCATCCATATAGTGCAACTTTGCCCCACGCTAATGAAATCTTTCTGTCTTTATATCTGTACCCCAGAGCCCAGTAGGGTGCAAACACCATCACACAAATGCACACGCAGGTGTTATATTCCTTTGGACTAGTTTTTTCCCATCCCCTCTGGTTGCCTCTGTTCTTTCTCTGTTGCTGTTCGAGATCGTGCTGTGTGTAGGCATGCTTGTAGATCAGTGTGTCAGCGAAGCAGTAATCTGCTTGGCCACTGTACTTCTCTGGGTTGGCAGATGGGGTGGATATCCCTACCCACCATCTGGACAGCCTGACATGGACGAGATGCCGTCGTGGCCTAGTGCTGAGAGAGATCAGGGGATTACTGCCTTCTCTGCTCTTCCAACACTGCAGCTATTTTTGCTGACACGTCAAATATTGAGTGTACCCATGTGATCAGAAGTCACTTCCATCAACCCTGGCATTTCATGTCTGAGCTTGTATTGTAATCTCCTGCACCAGAATCATGAGCAGGTTAGGATATGGAACTATGGATTTGTAACATAAAATGAGTTTATAGATTTTGAGTGTTTTGGATTACATTCATTAAGTCACACAGATGGATGCATCAGTTAATACATTGTGCTTTGCTGTTCCATTCCAGCGATTGACTCTCTGACCATAAAGTATTGGCAGAAGCCTCTTATTTCTCCTTCAGCTGTCTACCTTGTCTGTCAGACTGAACTGAATAGTTTCCAATACTGTCCCCCATGACTCGCTACAACATTTATAAGCTTCAACCTCAAAAGCCGGTGTGGTCACACTGCAGCAGAATGTTTTCCAGCTATTATGTCTACATGCAAAAAGTAAAGCTTGATGTTACTGATGCAGTATTACGAAAGACAGCTGAAAAAGAAGGGGGGTATTAATTGGAGAAGAAAAAAACAAATCTTTTGGAATAACTGAATAACTTTAATTCTGAAGGGGAATACCATTCTAGGAAGACAAACACAATATTTGAGGGGAACACTGTGTTCAGCTATATCTGGAACATGAACTCAGCGTCAAAGGGAGTGAGAGAGGGGAGGGAAAATACACCAGACAGCCTGGTAGAGGAATGCAAGGGAGGACATAAAAAAGCAGTACGCATAGTTTCTATCAACTGTAGGGGCTGATGGAAAAGAAATGAAGGGAATAAAGGATGGATTCATGCAAGACAGCTGACATGGGATAACTTTATTCAACTATCTTTGAAATAACTTGAAAATGATCATTTCACTAATTATTCCATGTTTAACACGAATCAGATTTGGTTTTGATTGTTGATTCAACTGAATGTGTTACATAATTAGAGTAAATAAAAATTGCAAGGACGAATATGACTGCATCATAACCTAATATTCTGTTGCACAACCTTTAACTGTAGCTGAGCTCTGTATATGAGCTTTGCAGCCGTCAGTGCGACTTCTGCCTCTGCAACTTCGTTCACGGATCCCATTGTTGCTACAAAGGTGATGGATCCTGGGATCAAACAGTGGCAGACAGTACTTTAACTTTGTGGATCTTTTGTTTTCCTTCATTCTTTTTCAACCATCACTGTCTTTTGATCAACCCTACCTCTTGCAGCTGTGCACTGGGAAGTTTGGTCACAGTCCCATGAGCCTTATAACTCCAAATAATATGCAACTGAAGTCAGAAGAACTTGAAGCTGCTTGGAGCAGCCCTTACCTTTACAATTTTAATTCTGAGCTCCTCAGATAACTCTCTCCTTTGCTTACTTCACCTTCAGTTTGTTGCATACGATGATCACAAATTACACATTAGCAGAAATGGACTGATAAAAATATCGATGACACATGTGGCACTAATGCAAGTTCAGTGTTTAGTCAGTGTTAGTTACTTTATATTATTAACCTTTGCAAAGTAGTTTCTTACAACTGCTCACTTGGTTCTAAAATATTTCAGCTTAAATAATATGTTGCATCTGTTGCTGCATTTGTTGAGGAACGCTGTTTTTCTATATAAAAATTGAAACCAAAGTCCTTTTTTTCTCTTTAATTCTTCATTGTGTCACGTAAAACATTGAACTCCCAGACTGCATCCCGATCTCTTCCTTAGGGTGTAACTGTAGGCACAAAAGCTCTACATACTGTATATGCAGTTGAGTGCAGGTATATAATAAAAGAGTGGGTGTGTGTGTGGCTGATTGAGAAATATGCTTTGTAAAACTTAGACAGGGTGTAAAAAAAAGAAAAAGAAAAGGCATTATATAATTGCAGACCATTAATCATTTCTAGCATCCCACTTCAAAAGAACATTGATTGCAGCATTAGAACAGATCAGGTCAACCAAAATGGTTGATGGTTGTTAGAATTAAGAGGAAGCATGATAATACCTTTGTTAAAACTTTAGAATTACTTTTTTTGCAATTGTATTTAGCACTTTACATACACCGTCCAGTCACTTTCCTCCCCATCTGCCATCAACCAAGAGGTGGGGATTCAGCTCATGTTAAATTTTTGATGCCATAAAGTTTCTGATAGTATACAATTTCACATTTGAGTGGATAACTTATTTTATCCCATGAAAGGAGAACTGCCTCCACTGTAATTTCTTTCTGTGTCTCAGGTCAGTTGATGCTACCAGTACCAGACGCTACCAGTGGAAGTTGTATAGGCCAGGAGCACTGCATCTGCACTGTATGCAAAATTGCTTGCAAATGAGCAGAGCAGTATTGATTAAGGTTTGGAGCAAGAGTGGGTGGAGTAATTCCAGCTGAGATAAGGATAGTTGCATGGATTGTGAGGCAGAATTACTTGAGTGATTTTTATTGCATTGACTCAAAGGTTTAACTTCTTTGAAGTGAACATTATGGTTTTCACTTATCGAGAGTGTTATTATGATTGATTATTGTCTTAGACATGACTGGAAGCTCAGAAACAAGTCATGAGTATGTATTCTTATGCACAAAATTCCGTTTCACTTTTCACAATGCTTACGAGGATACATGTTTCCTGTTTTCCCCCTCAACAGCATGACTCTGCAGTATAGTTATATTCTCCAGGTCGTGTGCATGGCATGCACAGGAACATAATTTAAAGTACATACTGAAAACTGTGCAGCGGGGAATCATGTCTATGCATCTTACAATTGTCATCATACATTTACTCACTTATCAGTAAAAGCATTTGATCGCTTGACCAAGACAGCCTCGACTATTGGTAATTATGGAATTAAAAGTAGTTTAATGATAGCATCATTGGCTTTTCTATGTCCTGGTTGCAGACTTATTCTGACTCAGTTGACATTTGAAAAGACCTTCTACATATACATCTATTAACTTATAAAGAAAAATATTAATGTGTGGACACACAGTGATTGATGGCACTTATTGTATGATATTGTACAATATTATACAATAGCAGGTGGTGAGCAACGTACTGGACTGCAACAGGAGTTGTTTGCACTTGTGGTCTTTTATCTCTGCTCATCAGCATACGTCCAGGATTTGGACCAATCAGAAAACGCTAGAGTTAAACTACTATTTTTTTCTCCTTATGAGTCTCAGGCTTGTCCATTTGAATTAATTACAGACCTTTTTACTTATTATGGTTGCAAGCCTACTTTAGAAATACCAGAAATTAAAAAAAAGTGGAAAATTATAATAAGAAATAATATGGTGTCTTTTGAGACATACATTACCCCAACTTTCAGGAATCCTGACTCACATTTATATCAGATCCAATATCCCAAAATTATCTCCATAAGGCATGAAACAAGCACTCCTCTTTTGGACTGGTTCCACGCACAGTACAATTTCTTGTTTTACTCAGTTTGTTTAAAATCTCCACTGAGAAGCACATCTGGACGGACGGTGTGGTGGACTATTTTTAG
This sequence comes from Arrhamphus sclerolepis, assembly GCA_037176975.1. Lineage (NCBI taxonomy): Eukaryota > Metazoa > Chordata > Actinopteri > Beloniformes > Hemiramphidae > Arrhamphus > Arrhamphus sclerolepis. The sequence goes on along the minus strand of JBAMYA010000021.1, from coordinate 15,637,715 downwards.
CAGCGTTTATACCCCTGAACAGGAAGCTACTCCAGCAGAGAAAAATCACTTGTTGTCCTCCTTCGCCTCCTCAAGTCTCACCCTAACCTCAGGATACACCAGAGCGCCGGTTGTGTCTTTGGGTGTTTTCTGGTTGAGGGGTGATGCTTGATGTGCTCATTGTCCTGCCTTGCAACAATGGGATGCCTGTGTGTTTGACTGTGTGTCTTTGTGTGTCATTCAAACAATTCATCCCTGGGCCTCTTCCTCTGTCTTTTATTTGCACTGTTGAGACATTTCTCATTTACAGTAAGGAAGTGACACAAAGGCTTGGAATGAAGTTTTGACTCCTGCTGCAGACACATGGCACACATGTTCATACATAAACTCACATTTGTTTATAAGGGAAGAGCTATTTCCAGCCTCTCTTTTTCTTTTCTGTCCTTTGCCAGAAAATCTAACATTTTATTGACACCTGAAGCCCTAATTCTGTAAGATAGGCTTAAACTGCCAAAAGGACCGACAAAGACTCAAGACAGTGACGGATGTGTATTGTGGTGACAGTGTGCTGTGCAGTGATGATGACGTCTCTCTTCATCTCTAGGATGGGATGTAAAACTTTATTACTGTATGTCCTGACCTTTATAATAGATTCAAAAGCATGCTTCAAATTGTTCTTATCAATTTTTGATGATTCTGAAACGGTGACATGTTTAATATAATGACATTAAAATGGAAATTTAAATGTCCACTCCATGTGTTAGTCACTTTAATGGAAATGCAAAGTTTGGCCTTGATCCAAGCTCATAATTTTAATATTTGAAAATGAGATTTAAAGGTCAGAAATAGTTGTGCTAATTATTCACTGTTGGCTCTACCATGTTTTTAATGCCACTTAGACCTGTCACCAATTGTTAGGATGATTTATTGTCCCAAAAGTAATTGTAATACTGAGCCCTGTTTAGTCTGAATAGACAGAACGAAAGAGAAACGGAGCAGCAAGATGACAGTTTGTAAGACAAATGTGCATACTGACAACAGGCAATATTCGGGCCACCAAAAACGACTGAGCTTAAAAATATCATACAATAAATTCAATTAAGGTCATTATCGTGACAAGCTTGGCTACAATGCTTTAAAAAGGGTGAATAATTGCTTTGTCTAAACTCTGCAAACTCCCTAAAGACCTAGAACATGCACAAAAACAAAAACAGTAAAATTATTTGCTCTTTAATTGACCTGAATGACATTGAGTTTGAATTACGTAAGGAAAACAAATTGCTCTCGTTATTTTTTGCACACAATTCAATGAGCAATAAGCAGGCGGGGATTTTTGGTTTGATAAAATCTGTTTTCCAAATGAAACAATGGAAGTTCACTTGATTTTTGTTTATGATATAAAATACAGTTTTCACCACAGCCTCATTATACTGTGAATATATTGCAACAAAGACATGCTGCCATGAACAGGTAGTTTATTTAAACACTAATTCTATTTCAGGTCAAGTTCAGAGTGTGAACATACCCACATTTTAATATAGAGGAACCCCGGAGAGTTATCCAGAAGACACACGCGGTCCGTGTCAGATACCTAGAATACATGAAACCTAAATTAGATTTGTAGCTCTCCAGCTACAGCACGGCTCTCTTCCACAGCTTATACATTGCTGTTTTTTTCCCCCACACTCATCTTTAGATCAGAGGGAACTGATGTTTATGAATCTTACAACACACACCATGCAGCACAACCAGAACTCCAGCTGTGCTATGAAGCACATTATTGATGATGTGAATCCATGATGTCTTGTAAGGTTTTTAATTCAGAAATGTCAGCTGCATCAGAGTAACTGGAGAGAATCTAAGCAGTTCATCGGGTCCCTTTTCCTACGATGAAATTGTTTGGGGTTTTATTTCCTTGAAGAAGATAAACAAACGATGCCACTTTTAGTTTACTCTCCATAAATTGTATTTCTAGTGGATGTGGAAGAGTTTGTGTTCACAGTACCTGTTGCACCTGCAGCATTATCCCAGCACTACTTTTGCCCTAACTGGCCTAATTCATCCTCTACTGTGGCACAATGTAGTCTCTTTCATCTCCCCCTCTCCTCCAATTTCATCCCATCATCTCTTTCATCCATCAGTGCTCTTCGCCGTGTTCCTGCCAGTTCACACTCTGCCTCACTAAAAGGGGAGAGAGCAGGGAGCTTAATTGTTTCTGCCAGTCGCAGTCGGCTCCGAAGCCAAGGTGTCAACATGAGGAATAACTGTTGTCCCATGGGACGGTGGAAATTCTTTAGCTAAGCAGTGGCTTTTGTGAGACCCCAGAAAAATAAAAGCAAAACCCATATTTCTGGATTTTAGGATGTTCTGTACTTTTCTCTTGTACAGTTCACATAAACACTCTTTTATTGACACAGGAAGAAGTGATGGAGCGCACGCTGAACTCGATAAAGCTAAATTCACCTTGAAGAATGTAGTCAACACATGTCTGTCTACAACGCAATCTCGCTTGAACTTGGTAGTTTAAGCACCAGTGAAACCTGAGCTAAAGACCAGGGTTTAGATGTAAAAAGACGGAGAAAGTTTAGGCTAAGCTCCCATGTTGAAGGCATCAGAGAGTCAGGCCTGTGGCACTTTAGCTCCTGGCGGGAGAACCCACTATAAAGTAGGGTTATTAAAATGCTCAGCCCTCTCCATGGAATCATAGGGGTTAATCAGAACCAGACCTTAGAGTAGAACCATTCACTGAGACTACACTGTGCAGGCTGTGGATACTGGAGCTTAAGGTTCCCTCTAAAACTTACCAGTGCAGGCTTAACCTTTCCACAAGGGATTCTGTGTACTTTTTTTAACATAAAGACGTTTTGTAGCTCTTTATTCTCCTCTGTGCTATTTCTTTGTGAGCCAGGAGGGTGTTATTGTCAGCTACCTGCAACCATCAGTATTAGATACATGCAACCATGCATGCAGTCCTTCCATAATAATCCACACATTGCTGCACTGTTCAGTTGGTTACAGCTGTTTGTTGGAGCTGGAGCACGTAGAGCTACTGCAGTTATGAAAGTGGGGAATAATGCTCAGACCAGCAACAGTTGTCTGGAGGATGGTTCTAAATTGTTTTGCATGCATGAAAGAAAGTGAAGACCCAGGACAACCTCAACTGGACAACACACCAAGCATGAATCCTGCTATGACTGAGTGTGTACAGCAACAGTCAGAGAGCAAACTTTTCAGGCACATCCATATAAATGTCCATCTTTCCCAGTGCCTTTTGTGTCCTGCAGACACCCCAAGAGTTTCAAGCTGAAACAAACATCAGGCTGGACAAAACTGCATTCAACAACAGCAACACCATGCAGGCATCCCCCTAGATGTGGGAGAGGAAGAACTACCATTATGAATACAACCGTATGTGTTGAACACAATTAATCAAATAAAAAAAAGCTGTCTCATTCAGGTCAATGGTATTAAAGAGAGAATCAAAGAAAACCTCTCAGACCATGGAGCCTGAGCAGTATCTGGTAAAACCTTTAAAACTAACTAGTGGTGTACTGAAGCACTGGTACCCCAGAACCTCAATAAGAGCTCATTTCCCAGCCTGACATCTGTTGAGCCAGTAAATCCAGATATAGATTGACCTGACAACCTTTAGCGCGAAGGTCTGAGAAAGTTCAGTTTAATCTCAGAGGTTTTCATCTTCAGAATACGTGAAGCTTGGCTGAAATTGCATGTTGGTTCATGCAACAGGACAAAGATCCAGACCACACTAATATTTTAACCCAGAATCTCTGGTAAAGAGAAGAATCAGAGTAGCTACGGCCCAGTCCAGACATCTGTCCAATTCAAAGGATGTGGCAGGAATTTAAGAGAGGTGTGAGTAAACTAATGCTCACAAATCTGAAGCAGAGCTGTTGAAGAAGTCAGTCAAAATCCCTCCATCATTATGTGAGAGACCAATAAAGTCACACAGGAAATGATTGCCTGTGTTACTGCCGCTAAAAAATGTTGTACAAGCTTAAACTTAGACATTATGCTTCTACATTTTGGCTTATTCTTTCTTAAATAATGAGATGGTATAATATGCTGACAGGACAAAACATTTTTAAATGCCCTAATATGTAAAAATGAAATGAAAAAGCATGAACTTTGATTGTTACATGAATGTATGGCGGGGTTGCATAAGAACTCTTTTTGATTCTGGTTTTGGTTTGTATTTTGCTGCACTCAAGCATTTGTGGGTGTCTCCAAAAAGGTCGGCCAGCGGTCCCAGTTGGATAAATGATCACTTTTCCAGTTCCTGTATCCTTTATGCAGCACAAGACAAATGCATCAGATTATCTGTTATGGCAGCATGTAGGTCCCCGTCCACATCAGTCCTCAACGCTTGATAATTAAAGGACAACCAACAGGCTTTCAGGCATTCTCTCAAAACTCTATCATTACCAGTTTAAGATGATTCTACAGTATGTGTTACAGCACGTCTGCAGTTTAACTGTTGTCCTTTTCACAGCAGAAGAATCCGAATGAACTAACAACATGATGCCAAGACAACTAAAAACAACACCTCCCTCAGATTTTCTTTTTTGTTGTTGTTGTTGTTGTTTGTTTCCTTTTTTAATGTATTTTTGAGACTACTTTCAAGAGGCAGCCATAGGCTATAACATGTTAAAATGTGATTGAGTGGATTGGAGTGAATCATTGTGTCCGTGTACATCCGTTCGAGGCCAGGGGCCAACATGGCTCTTGGACATGGCCAGGAAGCCTCTGAAGCTCCCCAGGATGTAGCTGTCAGCTGATCCCCTTTTGAGAGGGGAAGGAGGAGAGGAAGAGGAGAGGTGCGGTGTGGGAGGGAAGTTGGCAGGTGTGGAAGGAACAAGAGAACAGGGGCGCTCTCTCCAGCTGACAGTGACATTGGCAAGGCCCACTAAAGAGATACAAATGCCCTCATTCCTCCCTCCCTGTTTCCCTCCAACTCTTCCCTCAGTCTCCCCCTGTACTGCAAAACCTGATTCACAGCTGTGGAGTCCTCTTGTTGTGCCTTTTTGAAGAAAGATGTATACATGCATACATGCGCCCTATATGTATGTGTGTATTTCACAAATCTTAAGACTTAGCTTCTATTTATAGCATGCGTACAGCACATACTTTCCACATGCTACTTCAATCACTTGGGCTTAATGCCTATATGTGATACAGCTGGAGGAACCTTCACCTCTAACCCTCCCCTCAGTCACATAGAGAAGCAGAACGAGCTGCCCCTCCTTCCTCCCAACACATAAACACACTCAAGTTATTCTACATGTGCCTGCTGAAAAGGCTTCAGTGAGATGGGGTCCAGGTCTACTGCTGAGGGTCTTTGAACAAGCACAATAGTTATCACAGTTGACAGACAAGTCGTGTACTTGAAGTTGCATTGTGTGGCAGAATGATACTGGAGATGGTAACCTGGTTTCTTTATGTGATATTTGGAAAGGAGCACAGATCTCACCGGACAATAATCTGGAGCGTTCCCCATACAGAATCTCATTTCAGTCCTGCAATATTAATTGTGTGTTTCTTTCTGCTTCATACTGAGCAACAGTCTTTTTTTCTCCTGCCTGTTTTTGTTGTGAAGGTCAAAGACGGTCTCTCTTTTCTCTGCCTGCACTGCATGAATGGTGTTTAGGAAACAGAAAGAACAGGAAAGGCAGAGCAGACAGGGAAGAATAGAGGGATATCCCTTTACAGGGTTCCCTCCTTTTTCCTCCAGGATATAAGGGGTGAGAACATCGGAAAGGGTGGTTTGGTTGGTAAAATCCCAACACCTGTCTACTCACCAGCGTCTGCACACACTCTCCAAAAGTCATTCATGAAAACATGTAAAATCACGCATGCCTCCCCTTCAAGGCCTGCGAGCTGCTTAGAGATGTCCCGTTTCTCCTTTTGCGTTTGTGTGTACTCATACATGTATATGGTGGGAGACATTCAGATTAGCCGTATGTGGCCCAGATTACAGCAGGATCAGTGCTACCGCATATTACAGTGGCCTGTGAATCATCAATCGTTGAGACAGTGGGCCAGCCACAGCTTTAGGAGCTTAAGACCCCATTTAATTACACTTGTGTAGGAAAAGTACCGTTTCACACAAGCTGCTATTTACAATATGGTGAGAATCATGCATGCAATCTTGAAGCGTCAAGGGGAAAATGCTTGTTTTTGAGAAGAAGAGTAGAGAAATAAGGCCTCCAGGCACCATCTCATTTGCTTCATCCAAACATGTGACGCTAATAGGTTCTGCTTTGCAGTCAACATGTGCCCACCTTGTGGTTACAGCAGTAAATGCTTTCCTAGATGAGAAATAAAACCCTTGTAAATTCATTTGAGTGAAAAAGTTAAAAAAAAAAAAAAATCAACTGATGTATTGTGTGCTCTTGTGGAAAATCTTTCATAAGAAAATTTTCTGGAGCACATCCTTGTGATTTCTAATCACAAGCTCTTTTTTTTCTCCATTTTGTCTTTCCAAGGTGCCACCAGGGACATTGGCTCAGCCCTGACAAGGATGTGTATGCGACACCGCAGCATAGAAGCAAAACTACGCCACTTCACCAAGTAAGAGTCACTTGGAGTTTTTTTTTTTCCTTTTCCATGTTGCAAGTTGTTTTCCCTCTTCACATTCGAGTGATTTTTTTTGTTAACATCCCATTCTTGCTGACCTTTTCTTTTCTTTTCTGCTGACCTGCCGATCTCCTCTCTTTTTTTTTTCTTTTATATGAATAAAACCATTTGTTGTACCTTTCATCCTTGGTCTTCCTCTGCTGATTTTGTCTCTGATGCTGCAGCATCCTCTTGGAAGGCCTGGTTACACCACTCCAAGACAGGATAGAGGAATGGAAAAAGACAGCTAATCAGCTGGACAAAGACCATGCCAAAGGTAAAGAATCAGAAGAGCGTAAGAATATATTCACACACAATGTGAGTTGTCGTTTTAAACTTTTTTTTTTTTTTTTACCCTGCAGAGTACAAGAGATCTCGTCAGGAAATCAAAAGAAAGTCATTAGATACCATAAAACTCCAGAAAAAAGCAAGAAAAGGTGAGGATGACTTTCAAGGCATGCAATAAAACTAATGACATGTCAGAGCCGTCCTTGATGTCTGCATGGCAGCTGCTAACTGGGTTGTGCCAGTGTTGAACAGTGAAGCAGCACCATCTAGAGTGTAGAATGAGAAATTATAATTCTCTCAGATCAAAACGTATGTCACAATTTCAACAGCTTCTGCTCACCTTTGGAGGATTTACTTAATGTATGAGAGAAATAAACTTTCCTGGCTCTGCATGCATTAACCCCTACTGCTGGTTGTAATTAACCTCCTGATTTTGTACAGCACTTTCACATTCCAGCGGTACTGGCTAGTTTAAACATGCAATGCACTCTGGTTTGATATATAGCTAACACTGCTTGTTCTCCTGTGTCTCCAACCCGGTCTGTTACTGCAACTCCTCTGTTTCCTTCTGGCTTTTTACCCTGGCTATAGAGCTTCTAGGTACGTCTGCTGTTCTTTGCCCTAAATGAGAGCATCCCATGCCAGTTTCAAGCATTAAAACCATCTGTAGATCAACCTGCCAGTCTTAGCATTTTTTTTTTGTTGTTTTAAGTAGAACGGTGGAATAGTTTGACAGGTGTGAGGAGTATGCTGATTCGCTTCATATGAGAGCTGCAAGAGAAGATTAATAGGGCTCTCGTTTTTTTGTACAGCAGCTAAATTACTATTTTCTAGCTGCCATTCAGTTGAGCTAAGCACAATGACTTCCTTAGATGGGCTCTGTGCAATAATAGCAAAATCCACCTACAAGCCCATTCCAATCACATGTTCATACTAGTTTGCTTTTTTGTTTGTTTTTTGTTAAAAAATATAGCGCTGGGTTAAAGATAACTCTTTTGCCCTCTTTTCTTTTTGGCTCTCTATCAACTGTTTTATCTCCCATATATATTTCTCAAACTGCTGAGCGACTACTTAAACTAAAATCTCAGATGTGCTCACTGTAAATACCCTGATGGCAAAGTGTCCATTACATATGGGTGTAGGTAAATAAGCTTTTGTCACAGCAGAGAGCTAACCGAAGTAAAAGCACAGGTGTGACAACTCCCATTATCCCGTACAAATGTCCTATTAAGTTATGACAGCGTGACTGGCAGCCACAGGAGCTTCATGCATCACCGAGTGATCTTAATAACTTTGCATTTCCTACTGGTGTGCCAAAAGGTTAAAAAAAAACAACAACAAAAATAAAAACATTCAGCGCTTTTGTTTCACATATGTAACCTTCTTGTAGTAGCCCCTTGCTTGCATTCTGACAGGCTGATTTCAAATATAAAATAACCCTTCTATTTGTTATTATCTTCTTCCAGGGAAAGAGACTGTCACTTTTTTTCTCCCACCAATACCTGTCAGTCATTCTGATGTTAGCTTCCTTGTCATGCACTGACATTTAATTCTATGCTGATGGATGAAAGTTAAAACCTGTGTCTACGGCTCTCCTAATAGGCAAGCTGTCATATTCTCATTTGCCTTTTCATTGAATTAGAGCCATGTTAAATGTGGGTTGTGCTGAAAAAATGTAAACGTGTTGACATCATTAACAGACCTCTGGAGATGCTTCCAAGTCAAAACTTTGAATTTTCTAGCATCGGTACAGTTTATATGTTCAGTGCCTATGAGATTCTTGAGAGTCAATTAAAAATGCTGAGAGGCAATATAAAATAGTGAGTGTACATATGACTGGCAGTGTGTCTCTGTCTAAATCATAGACTCCAAGCAGGAATGTGGCATCTCATTATGTTTCTTCATCTCATCCTTCTTTAATCATCTAACATCCAGTGTAACCGTATCATCTATCTGGATGTTTGCTGTCTGAATATTTGTTGGCTGTAGTGTTTTGTTTTGTTTTTTTTTCTAATCATTTCAATTTAAGGGTCTGCGCATCATCCTTGTTTGACATATTTCTGTATCCTCTCATCCCCATGTTCATGGACCATTTGAGTGTGAAGTTTGTCAGTGCATTGACCTCTAGTGTCCAGCTTATCAGAGTTGTTTCTAATCATCTCTCTTTTTGTTTTATTCTCCCTGACTCATCATGTCACTTCTGTAATTGCTGTCCACCCTCCTCTTCAATCTTTTTTTTTTTCACCTCACCTCCTCCTCTGCTTATGTGTCTTTTCAACTCCCCCTGCTCCGTCGTCCCTCCCTGTCATTTGTCTCTGCACCCGTGCTGTTGACTTGCTCAGGCCGGGGTAATCTGCGCCCCCAGCTGGACAGTGCCATGCAGGATGTCAATGACTTGTACCTGCTGATGGAGGAGACAGAGAAGCAGGCAGTGCGAAGAGCACTCCTGGAGGAGAGAGGACGTTACTGTACATTTATCAACTTGCTGCAGCCTGTGGTGGTGAGGAAGCACTCAGCCTTTGGCACCTAAACATTATATATTTATAGGGCTCTAACGTAGATATACAATATTTTAGCTCTCTGACATTGAAGATTTTAAACTTGATCCATCCTGTTTCTGCCCCAGAATGTGGAAATTGCCATGCTGGGAGAGATAACACATTTACAAGCCATTGTTGATGACCTCAGTGTGTTGACTGAAGACCCACACAAGCTGCCACCTGCAAGCGAGCAGGTAAAGGAGTGTATGACTCCAAGTTCTCATCACACTGCAAGAACACTGAACACCACAGATTGTGAGATAGTTTGGCACACGATAAAATTTCAACAACCCCAGTGATTTGTAACAGTATACTTTTAAGGGAAGGCCTTGTATCTTTCAGCAAGACATCACTTACAAAGCCGTGGTGTTGTAGTAGAGGAGTCAGGGCTCTGAACTGACCTGTCCAGACTCATTACCAACTGAAAACATTCGGTGCATCATGAGATGATGATTGGCAGATTCAATCGTATATCGGACAAGAATGGGACAACAATCCTCTGGAAAAACCTCCAGAGACACAGTAGAAACATGTCCCCTGTCTCAATGTTGCTGCTGTTTTGAGGCACATTTTATCCATCAAAGTTGCTTCATTTTTTTCCTAAGATGGTACATGTCCACAATTCAAATATCTGATATGTTTTCTTTGTTCTATTTTTCTTATTTTACATTTTACACACCTGTCCCAACCTGTTTGGAATAATGGTTGTAACTGCAAGTTTCACACAATAAAACAAACAAAAACAAAGGCAATTAAAAGTTCTCCTGATATAGTCTGTCCAGAGCTTTTCCTCTCCATCCAGCTTCTGTGAATACCTTCAAAAGTAATACATTCATATCAATCCACAGCTTTTAAAAGCCCCCCAAAACACACAGTTTACTACAGTAAAACTGCTACACTTTGCACTGCCCTCCACTTTTAGGAACCAATTTTATCCACTTCTCAGTTCCTGTAAAACATAAAAACAGCATTTGTCATGTCTGTTATTACCACTGAGTTGTCACCTCACTGTGATGTATTGCTGCAGGTGATCCGGGACCTGAAAGGCTCTGACTATAGCTGGTCCTACCAGACTCCACCTTCCTCTCCCAGCAGCACCAGCTCCAGGAAGAGCAGCATGTGCAGGTATACGCCGCAAGCTCACATACATTGTCGAATTTGCTGCACAAGGTTATGTCTTCTTCAAGAACAACTTGAAGAATGTCCAAAAATAGATTAAAAAAATCTGTTGTGACTAATAACTTAAAGCTTATGTTATTTAAAGATGTGTTATGGGTGCTGTTAATAATGCATTTTGTTCAGCTGTTCAACATCATCTTCATTTCAGCCCTGCTAATGATACAGTTGTAGGGATATTAAACTTTGAAAGACAAATATCAGTGTAACATTTTTTTTCTTTTTCACTGAGCTCCCTGACCATCAGTGAAAGTTGACGTGCACTTAACTCCCTCTGGTTTCATCTCAGCTCCTCGGCTTTCGCTCCTGGCAGATTTGTCATTCTCAAGCTTCTTACAGCAAGATTACACCCAAAGCTGTCAAACATCACAGCCTGAAAACCAAAATCCACAAATTCGTGAGGCAGTCGAGAGTTCAACAGTTTATTTATAAATGCGTGATTCTAGGTCGAGAGAAAAGTCTGTCTTGTAAAGTAACTCACTTTTAATATTTACTTGAGGGATACGACTTTACATTGATATTAGAAATTAGAACTGCTCACATTTTATGCACAAAGTTAAATTGTTTCTTATTTTAAGGCCTCTGTTCACATTCAGCTACTGATGAAGGTATAAAATGAGACTAGCCGATGAAAAGTTTGCACCTTCGAAATTCCTTTAAACCTTTTAATTTAATTTTAGCAGTAGCACCACGCCACAATTAAATTAAGAAGTGCTTGATAGACAAAGGTTTGATGAGACTGTAAAGATAAAGGAAAAACAAGCCTCTTTATCAAAGAAAAAAGAAAACGTAAAGACGGCATTAGAGATGGTTTTTGTGTGATTAAAGATTACTCAATTTGCCATAATTAATTTGGCTTTCCACTTTAAGCCTCATCCTAGAGAATGAAGATTAAAGAGAAACGATAACTGCAGATACGTTCCAGTGGGAGATGGGGGGTGGGGGGGCGGAGGAGGTGAGGAGAGCAGGTTTCACATTTCTAAATGTGTGGCTGACAAAAGGAAGCAACACTGAGCAGGGAAAACAAAGCAGGAGACAAAAAGGAAGCTTAGTCTTCAAAGTGAAAAAAAAATCAAATAAGGGATAATGTTTTTAATGCTCTTTAATGTACCAAAATTAGAAGAATGGCACCATTTAGACGGCCTTCATGCTCACAGCTTTTCAGATCAATTTTTCATTTAGTCTTTTTTTTGTTCTTATTATGGCTTACAGAGAAATCCTTCCCCTGCAAAAGACTATTTTCAGAACAAAATGAGGGGATACGAATGCACTCATGTTGACACTGTTGAATATGTATTCTCAATTTTATACTGTTGTGATATCCTGCCAACAGCTTGCTCCAGATGCCCTCAGCAGGAGCCCATCGGCTCAGCAGCGTCTCCTCCCACGACTCAGGCTTTGTCTCCCAGGATGCTAACACCCATTCTAAGCCTCCGTCACCCATGCCGTCTGATATCACCAGTCAGGTAGCAGCCTCAGCCGTGAAACTAAATGTTTCTTCGTTTATCACAGGAAGATAAAGAAACTGGGAAATTTATACTCCAGCAAAACCAGGAGCAGAGCAGTTTTTCTGTCTCCAGACACTCCTCAGGCAGCAGTGCTGACAGACAGGAGAACACAGCACCAGCACCGCTTTCTTGTAGAAGTACATGTACAGTAATTTGCACTTTTTAACAACAGGTTTCTGGGGTTTATTTTAACTTCCATCTGGAGTACAATCTGCTTTTTCATGTTTGCACTTAAGATAGAAATCCCAAGTAAGAGCTTGATAGTCAAACTCAGCTTTTTGTTTCAACTATAATAGTCATTTTTTCTTTTTATTATTGCAAATGTTGGAATTCTTATCCTGCTGGTCTGATAAAGTTGTTCAGATCACACTCAGCAGCACACCCACTGATGCAATATTCCTTTTCAGAATAATTTTATGGGATATTTTATTTTTGATCTAAGCTGCAGCCTATAGAACCCATAAGAGAGGAAATATACCCTTCTCTAAAGCCCCCTTCCTGTGCATTGTTCACACCTACATCATTCTCCCTATTTCCTCTGGAACATCACTGTTCTTTACTCCATCTCCCCTTTCCCAGAAATCAACAAGCTCAGCCTCCTCTGAGGCTTCAGAAACCTGCCAGTCTGTCAGCGAGTGCAACTCCCCCACAGCGGTTAGTACTGCATGCGTTTCTCACCAGTCTACTTTCCTACTTGCCTTGCTGGACACACAGTTTCAGACATACACTCACGCTGATGTGCGATGCATTTCCTTCATTTTTTTCTTTTTTTTTTTTGGGTTCTATAGCTTTAAAAAGCCTGTAGGCTCTTCATGACAGCCGCAGTGCAATTTGACGTGAACTATTTGTGGATGTTGGGCACTCTGACTCAGACTTGTCTGTCCATTCCGCAGTTTGGCTCATGCTCATCCTTCGGTACCTTCCGCCCTGCTTTCTCTCACACTGGCTCCATCAGGCCTCTATCTGTCATACTTCCTGCGTCCCCCACATTTAACCACTCCTCTGGATCCAACACACCCTCACCCACATCAAAGGTTCCTAGCTGGAAGGTTTGTTTTATTAGCAATTTTTAGTTTTGGGTTCTTTCTTTCTTTTCTTTTTTTACACTTTGTTGCTTATTTGCTTTTTCTGTTTTATTGTTGCCATTGAAATTCCTTTGTAGAGCTTAACTTCAGACTCACCATTTTGCTGTTGCTCATCGAGTTTCCCACCTTTCCTTTCAAAAAGGTGCACTAAACTAAGATTTAAAACTGTCAGTGCCCACTCTGGTCTGCACACATCTGCACAAGCATTGAGCCGGCACATGAGCCAGATCGACAGTCTCACTGTTCAGCTCAGAGTAAAACTGTTGGATGGCAAAGTTTTAAAGATAGTCTGATTATTCCATCTGCTGCTGCAGGACTGGGCCAAGTCAAGCTCCTGTGAGCCGTCACTGGCCAGCACTCTGCAGCGCAGGAGAGAGTCTGTGGAGAAGATGAGAGAAATGGAGGCTCCGCCCAGTCCGCAGGGATACTCTGGGATGCAACCAGATGATTCACACAGAGCAAGAAGTGGCCCAGGAATTCTTACAGCCAAGGTTAGGAGTCCTCTGAGAGTGAAAATGTAAATGTCAGCAAATGAATTTGTATGCCACGAGGATTGCGCTGTGGTGAACTGCAATGTAAATGTGTGCTAATGTGTATGTATTCCCCACCTGTTTATATTTCTGGGGGTGTTTATGTGTGTTCCAGCATGGAGAGCCCCTATCTCCAGCAGCCAGTACTCTAGCTATGGTTCTGACCAGAGGCTTGAGTATGGAGCAGCAGAAGAGCAGCAGAGACTCTCTGCAGTACTCCAGTGGCTACAGTACACAGACAAACACCCCCTCCTGCTCTGAGGACACCATTCCCTCTCAAGGTAACACTCATGCTGAACAGCAAAACCCACATGATTGCTGAATTATCTTGCTGCATTTCTGTTTCACTTTTATTAATGACCAACAGTTATGTGATGTGAAAAGCAAAGCAGTAATTTAGCTGCTTGTGATTGTTACTACTGCGAGTTATCATGTAGTAAAAGGTGTGGAAATTAAATAATCAAAACAACTATTTTCAGTATTTGTATCACTCAGTGTATGTGAAGCAGAAAAAAATAACACATTGCTCCTTCTAGGTTCTGATTATGAGTGCTACTCTCTGAATGGAGATGCCGACAGTGAAGGGCAAGCAGACTTTGACAAGTCTTCCACCATCCCACGCCACAGTAACATTGCTCAGAGCTACCGCCGTATGATCCAGACGAAGAGGCCTGCCAGCACAGCAGGTCTGCCCGCTGGTAAGAGTCTGCAGGGAACTCCCAATGGTGCTGCAGGAAAGAGCTCTGGAGTCATTTCTTCAGGAACAGCTACCATTCGCCGGACGCCATCCTCCAAAACAGGTGTGAGACGCACGCCATCCACATCTGGCCCAATTCCTATCCGGCCCCCTATCGTGCCAGTTAAAACCCCCACAGTGCCAGACTCACCAGGGTGTGCTAGCCCATCTCAGCATCATACCGGCACCGAGGAGTTTTTCTATGGTGACGACCCATGCGTTGGCGACTACACAAGGGCTTCTCCAAAACGGATGAGCCTCCCTGAAGCTGCTTGGAGCTGTGGACGAGGAGGAGGAGGAGGAGGAGGAGGAGGAGGGGTGGATAGGACTGTTTATGCCCAGCAGGCCTCTGGCGTCACCTCCCACGGTGCTGAGGAGGACCCACAGCTTGTTGCCAACCGTCACAGCCTGGTGGAAAAGATAGGAGAGTTGGCAGCAAGTGCCCACGCCCTCGGCGAGGGTCAGTTCCCGTTTCCCAACTCTCCAGTGCAGGATTCAACTCATTGTGTTCCCCAGGAGCTGTCCACTGCAGCTCAGGAGGATGTGGATATGCTGGTGTCCATACGCAGAGGGGTGAGGTTGCGCAAAACACTAACTGATGATAGGTCTGCTCCCAGGATCCTTCGGTAGCTGAAGGGGAAGATGGGCTGTGAGGAAGTGGCTTACGTTTTCTAATTTACAAACTGATGGTTCTTAATTAAATACAAGAGCACTCAATTGAAACAGGAACTGAGGCACAAGTAACAAAGACATGTAACGCGGTAAATGAAGGCCAGTCCAGTAATGAGTGACTGTGAACAATGTCAAGTCATTTCAAGTCATGTATTTGTTGTGTTTGTATAAAAGTAATCCATATTTTATTTGGT
The DNA here is from genome assembly GCA_037176975.1 of Arrhamphus sclerolepis. Classification (NCBI taxonomy): domain Eukaryota; kingdom Metazoa; phylum Chordata; class Actinopteri; order Beloniformes; family Hemiramphidae; genus Arrhamphus; species Arrhamphus sclerolepis. The sequence goes on along the minus strand of JBAMYA010000021.1, from coordinate 15,622,374 downwards.
TTATATTCTCTTTGTTTTGTATGTTTGTTTGTTTTGTGGGCTTTGTTGCTGTGCATCTCTGCTCCCTGATGAGTTATTTCAGCCCAGTTTGTCCATGTGGACCCAGTGATCAATGCATCTCTCCACTGGGAGTCAAGTGGTCTGTGTCCTTTGTTCTTGCTCTTATGATTAATCTGATATTGTGCATTTCTCAATTAACAACGACTTGTAAGAGAAAATGGAGGTTGCAGTGCTGTGTCAGCCTCTCGGTATGTCTTCTCATCATCTGTTGGAAGTACTGTGTAACTGTTTTGTTTCTTAAGCTGGACAACAGCTGTGTAATTTCATGTAAAAATAGAAGCAATATGGCAGTGTTTATATTGCTGTACTGTACTGTCAATATATTCTGCAATTAAACTGTCTTTTTACTGTAAAATGGCCTACGTTTGTCATTGTCCCTTTTTACAAACGAAAAGTGTTGGCCTCAAATGTTGAATTATAAATATCAAGGTTTCAAAAATATGAATTACTTATTACTCCATGTATTAACATGGATTCAGTGATATATATCTACATATTAAAATGTAATTTGACTATTGGCTGTTTTAAATGCTTCATTTCTTCCACTTTTTTTTCACTTTTTTTTTTTTTTTTTTAACTATTTGAAATTTTAAGCCGTCATACAACACTGCAGTACTCCGAGTAGACAGAAGGGGGCGCCGGAGACTCTAACGTTATAATGAACGGTGTTGGAGGATTTCTGGCGACGCCACAATAAGGATGGTAAGTCGAAGAGTTGAAGGAAGAGGCAAAAAGGGAAAGAGGAAAAAAAAAAGATTTCTAACGGCATTCAAGAGAAGCAAAATGGCAAAAGGTTGGTTTGTACACAAACGTTTAGCATGGCCTACAACTGCTGCAGTTTAACTTTCTGGTAACAAAATATTGTTCCCCCATAACCTGTTAAAGGTTCTTTTCCCAGTTAAATGTAGACTTGATAAAACTATATAAATTTAGGGGAATTTATATTTTCAGCAAAGCTGTTAAACTCCCCCCTCATTATTTAGTGATACATTGGTACTGACAAACTGGGTGTATAAAGCACATTATCCCTGAACAGCAGTGATGATGAACTGCAGCCTCTTTTGCATGGAAGCCCTTTTGGTGAGGTACTGTATGATCTATGAGCATAAAGTCCATTTAGACTGTTATTAAGGGGCCACTTAACTGGGTAGTTTTGCAGAAAAATAAAGAATGTACTCTGGATCCGAAGAAGCAGGAAAGGAAGGTTAAGCTGAGTATATGTGAGGTCTGTTTCAGTGTATGACAAATTACACTGGTTTGTAGATGCGGGTCAGAACAGCACCAGTGACTGAGGACACACCTGGATCATAGTGGTGCACCTTCGGATAAATAGGGCTGGGTGTGTCCACAGGCTCCCGTTCAGAAGTAATTTACAAGATGGCACAAGATATGCCTGAGGAAATAATTAGTTGACTCTGCACTGAATGCCTTAAGTATTTTTAACGGATCTCCTAATCCTGTTGGCTTCATAAATAGCACATTAGTCAATCAACACCATTGGTTTGTTGCCTTGAACAGGTTGAGTAATGGAAACCTATCTAATGTCTTGGTTTTGATGGGATAATTAACTCTGAATAAGAGCTGAAGGACTTTATTATGCATCTAGGATTATACCCCCACTGTCTAAAACTGTGTTTCAAAGAGAATATCAGAACTTTAAAAAAGAAAGAAAAAAGAAAAATCACCCATCACTGAGGCTTGAGCTGTGCTCATTTTATTTTATTTTGTAATGACTATCTCCAGTGTCTTTTGACAACTGGCAAAGCCTTTTAGGAAGAAGATACATCTCAAATGATTGAATGATTTCTTCCTATGCAGAGTCACCAGAGTCAACCTCAGGCTTCACTAATCAGTGTGTTGATATAATAAAATCCTGTCTCATACAAGACACAGTCCTGTGAGCCACTGTTTGGCTTGCCGTGTGCTATGAGGCCATGCTGTGGGTTTCTGTTGAACATCTAGAGAACTTGTATGTAATAGATGCTATATAAATACAACTGAATTGAAGGTTGTTCTTTTGAACAACAGGGAATGCATTAATCATGAAAATGCTCCTCCAAAAGTGCCTCTTCAAAGTGCCTGCTTTTGTTCTGTTTACTGAACTTGTTTAAGTGTCCAATGAACAAATATCTGCTTTTGACATTTTAAGTTAAAAGCTTAACTAAATACTCAGTGATTAGGATTGTTTCATTTTGTCAGTATGTTTTTCTTTTATTTTTTCTTTTATGACATTTTCAAATCCTGAAAAAAAGGGGTCCTGTACATTATTCCTGGTGAAGTTAAATTCTCAGTCTGGTTGCACATGTTGTTTCATAATTAATGCACCTATTAATAAACAGTTATGGTTTCCACAGTACAGCTTACGTTAGGCGGTAGGTGCCTTAAGGGGATCACAGATCAAATCTAATTAGCTCCTGTACCTAATACATGAGGGAAATGTCTTTATATTTATCCAGCCCCTTTAACTACTTTTTGCCTTCAGGTTTTGATGAGGTAAAATGTCCTGAGGGCCTCATATGCACAGGAACACTATAATAAAGAGCATATTGCTGCTCTTGACGGCTGCTGTGGCTTTTCTGGATCCTGCTTCTCTGGAAGAGAAACATGCAGCACAGCGTTTCCACAAATTATCCCTCTGAAGCTTCAATGATCAACCAGAGTGTTGGATGCTTAGTCATCCATTTCAGTTGTTCAGTCTTTACAGATCTTTCTGTTTTGGTTAATTGTTTTACTGGCTTATGTTGAACAGTCTTTTTTTTTTTTGATACTTTTGGATACTCACACTGCAGCATAAACGACCCATGAACTATGAAATTAGTGCCAAGAATTGCTAAGACCACCTCCCTTCATTTCCTGCAGCACACTTTCCAGGAAGAATAATATATAATGTACATCTCCCTAAGTAGTCAAGTGACATCCAAGGGATCTGCTGTGCCAGAATCCGTACCTCCTGTGTATGATGCAGTAAGGGTTGACTGTTTTACATGTTGCAAGGCTGCAATCGTTGCCTTCAGAAGCCTCCTCTCTTTGAGTGAGGGGAATGGATTTGGTCAATTATTTATTAAGTAAGCACAAGGCTTTCTAATTTTCACTGGCCGCTTTCTTCGGTGTGATTTTTTTTTTCTCTTGCGCTCTTTTATGCCCCGCAGCTCCCAGTTATCTGTTCAAGAAGAGGGATGATGAGGCTGCTTCTTGATTTCTTTATCAAAATTCATTACAGCTTTGTTGATTTTATGTGGTGTATATTGGTGCTTCATCTCAGCAGATAACTGCATCTACCCTCAAGTAAACTACCTCTCACTCTCTCGCACTTCTCCTAGCTATCTCCTTGAGTGGCAGTCACGGCGAATTGCATAACATGGGTCACCAGGATAAAGAATAGGGTTTGATTTTCATTTATTAAACACTTCAGGAGTTCAAAGAAAAGTTACAGAGGAGCACTTAGGGCCACATTATCTCTTTTAATATGCAAGTGTTGTGGCAAGAGGTCATTTCCTTTCTCTATTTCTTTTTTGCTTTGATTTGTTTTTTGTTTTTTGTTTTAATATAGACACGTTTTGAAATGTGTTCTGCAGGCCAGAGATTGTAAAAACACCAGTGACTAGGGAAAGGCTCATGTTTCTGGGCAAGACAGCCTCAAGCTTAAGCCACATAAAAGAACACAACGATTAACCGATATGAGCTTTGTGCTCCAGCTGCAAGACCCTGATTCACAATTGTCTTGAGGCTTGTTTCCAGTTCCCGAAGTTATTGCCTGAGAAGAACATTTCACTGCAGAAGTGGATTTAGCTAAAACTGCAGTGATGGATTGCAGTTTCAAATGGATAACAATCTTTCAGTTGGAGCTTTGATTCATTTTTAGTACACACGTTTTCAGTGGACATGCTAAGTTATAGGATTTCCCTCATCTTGATAAATCAAAGCTCTTCAGTGGGTGTAATGTTCAATTTTCTGACTTGTCACACACAGAGAGGTGAGAGGATGTGGAACTTTGCACTAAGCTGCAATTAGCAGTCGCCACCTACAGATTAGGAATTTCTGCGGGTGCTTGGCATGCCACTAAGAGTGGGAAGGGAAAGAAGAGGAAGAAGAGTGACAATTTTAAATTGAACTCTGCTGAGCATTCTGTCTGCAAAGGCATGTTGAACCTTTTTCACCGTATGACGCCTTAAGTCATCGTGTTTACACAATTTAACAGTTCAGCTTTAAGCATTTGCATTTATATTGATACATTTAGAAGGGCTTTTTTCTCGTTGTTTAAGCTATAAATAAACGTTTGGCTTCAGAAATGCTGTGCGCTTTGGGAACAGTAACCTGAAATTCAAAGCGGAGCATTTGGTCGCGGATTCAATTCCTCGGGGAGAAAATGAGTGCTGTGTATGAGTAATCTTGCCTTCAGAAACTAATGCAGACCTAAGGAATGCGCTTCTAAATCAGCATTTGCAGACTGTATTGGTTGGGTAGAACGTGGCACGGAAAGAGAGCATATGTCTCATGTTGACTTTCTGTGGCCGGGTTGCATGCACGAGTGCTTTTCTCATCTGTCAACAATTATTTATGCTGATAGAGGATTTACGTGCAACACAGCTGCGAAGGTGCTAACTGAGGCTCAGCCGCCCCGAGGTGTGAGGCAGAGACTCTCCTGACCATTGTGCGGGGTGGGGTTCGTTTTGGAGCTAAGTCCCCGTGCGCCGCCACGCCCCCGCGCTTGGCGCTGTCCGGCGCTCTGGTGCTGAACGCTGGATACGAGCTCAGCAAACTGCCTGCAGCGCAGTGGACCGCCTGCACGCGACCGTGCCGCATGGAGCCAAAACGCCGACCTCCCAGGATGAAAAAGCTTAAAGTTCAGAGGGCTCTCAAGGGAGGATCGTGCCGTGGATAACTATGAAGAGAAATGTTTCCCCAGTGTTTTTCTTTTTCTTTTTAATATTTTTCTGTCAGTCGGCTTGAGACGTTTGGAGGTGCACAACTTGTCACCAACATGATTTGGGGTCTTCTGATATGCTGCCTTCTAATGCTGGCTGCTGGATATCCAACACAAGGGCGACTGCCTTTCTTTCATGGGCATGTTTTTGAGAACTCACCAGCGGCTTCCAAAGTGAGCGGACTAAGCGTTCCGATGAAGCGCATCGACGCGCAAAAATGGTGTCCGGTCTCCGGGATGCACTTCAAATTGTACGGAAACGGCAGCGAAGATTTCCGCGTCTTTGCTCATCACAAGCGGGGAAATATACAGTTGAAAACTTCCAAGGAGCTAGATAGAGAGACTCACTCAGAATATCTACTTAGCATAGGCTTGTGCTGCCAGACCTGCGCGTCGGAAATTGTCGCCTTCGAGGTTGCGTCGGTCAAAGTGGACGTGTTGGATATCAACGACCACGCACCGACCATTCTCAGTAGTGACAGCATTCACATAAGTTTACATGATACCACTGCTCTTCGCAGAGTAGTTTATAGGCTGAAAGCTGTCGACGAAGACAGTGGAAAGAACGCAGAGTTGACGTTCATTTCCATCCCCAAAAATGGCAGCTTCTATGTTGTCCCGAAAACAGGTGAAGTTTTGCTTGTTGACTCTATCCTTGGCCTCAACTCTACAGTCACATTCTACGTGTATGCTAGAGACCATGGATGGCCCCCTCTGACCAGCAAAGCAGTGTTGGTTACAGTCGCCCCACAGCGATGGGCGACGCGTCCGGGTGAATTAGTGGGGCCAGCAAGGGCGGGACGACTGCCGAGGGCACTGCTTGACCCCGGCAGCGTGCTCTCCCTCAACATTTCCGAAGATGCCAACATCGGCTCTGTCATAATGAGCTTGAATCCCAGCAGGTTTCAGTCAGCCGCCTACGAATTGGTTTACCCGGAGTCAGAGAGCTCTCCGGTGGCCGTGGGGCGCGACAGTGGAGATGTTACTGTAATTCGGAAGCTGGATAGAGAGACAGAGCCTGTCGTGGAGCTCACTGTAAAGATTCAAGATAAACGAGGTGTGTTACATTTTTCTCTGTTAAGTTAGGTCATGCAACAACCCCCCCCCCCCTTTCTTTCCCCCACACAGTTATTTGCTACATGGTGATATTGCCCTACTTTAATGAAAAGCTGTGCATTACATGCCGTCGAGGACGCCTCGCTTTTCATCAGTGCTGCCCTCCTCATCAAACCTGACATATAGATTTACATCCAAACCAGCCAATTGCAGCTGCAGCCGATAGGCTCATTCCACAGGTGCCTCATTACCTGCATCCATGAGAATAGCCTATATTCATATATTCACCTCTTATGACACTTAAAGTGAATGCATATTTTCATCTACTACAGTCTGATATTTATCCAATCTAGTTTACAAAAGATTTTTTTTAAAGTACAAGTTCACTTACTAGTAGAGAGATGACTCATAAAAGGGTCCTTTTGGACTGACTGAATTATGCTCTTGATTGACATAGTTTGTGACTGTGAAGTTGTTTTCAGTGCTAATCCTTGCAGAGTGGCAAACCACTGCGACCCTCTGCCTCTCATCTTCTGGCATTACCCCTGTAATCCTCCTCTCATTCACTCTCGAGTCCCAGGGATTTAAAGTAGCACTGACACAGTCCTGAAGCCTCTCAAATACTTGGAGAAAAGATGAAATTCACATCAGTTGAGTTTTACTTTTGTACTTGTAAAAGTTTGACTTCAAGCTTAAAAACAAGAAAGGGAAAAAAAAAGTCAACATGGAATCAAAATGATTTGCTTTGTAATTGAGCCTCACGGTGTGCAGGAAACAGCGCACACTGTTTTCATTCCCGTTGCTTGCTTTCTACTGCTGTATTTCACAGCATGTTCTAGATTGTAATTGTATGCCTGATTGGGACGCATCTTTGCAAAAGGGGTTTATGGTGTTTTTTTTTTTTTTCCTGGGAGAGCAAAAAATGGTCTGAAATTTGAAATATTCTTTTCCCCGTCAGAGTAACAGAATTCAGTTGCTCTGACAGATATTCAGAAGCCTTCCTCTATTTTACCTCTCTCACCCACAAAACTCTCTTCCCTTCATCAAAGGCATAGCATGTCCTTTATCCTGTGACTATGGCTTTTTAGACAGATTCATGATGGGAGTCTGGGAGGACAGGCCTTTCTTCTGCTTTTCTCACTCTCAGTCGATACTTACATGTCTCTCTGAGAGATACGTTTTAACTTTGTGTATCATTATTATTTATTGTGGAGGTTACACTTAATTTAACTATGTGATTTTGGCTTTATGAGCTTACTTTTGTATTATAATATATTTATGTTATGTCTGTGGAAGCTATTGAACACATTTGAGAAAGATTATAGATGGGAGAGATGTTTTGTACATCTGTCTCAGTTGACGTTTGTTTTTATGAGTGTACTGTATAATCACATGAAAATTGACCCAAGCACAATAGCAACAGTTTCCATGAAACCCAATTTTTTGCGCTACCCAAACTTCTTCTTTTTTTCCCTCACCACAATGAACTCTCTGTGGCGCAGAGCTGTCCGTGACGCTGACAATCACCTACTGAATGTCAAACAGATGGTGTTTCGTCAGACAGCAGCACAAGAGCAGTTCAGACATTTAAGTTAGCCGTAGGTTTTGCTAACATTAAAAATAATACTATGACAGAAATAACTTCTGCAGCATGACCACAGAAACGAACACTCAAACAGAAGATGCTCCCCAGACGCAGACAATTCTCTACAATAGTGCAGTTAATTGTTCTTGCTGCAACACTCCAATTACTTGTTTTTTATTTGTTGACTTTGGCTTAGCGTGCCTTTAATTTTACCATTGATGCACCAGTTCTGATCTCCTCGAGGCTTGATCCACTTGTGCAACAATTATGCTCAATAATGCTAGTGTTAAACTGATGCTTTTAAGTTGGTAAGCCTTTTATAACTTTCTATGCTTGTGCACAAATATTATCTAAAGCATTATCAGCTTTTCTGCGCAGTCCTAACACGGAGGAAATCTGATGATTCTTGTGTGAAAAAAAAGAGAACCATTTTAAACAGAAATGCCAGAATTATTGTACATGGTGATTTACACTTTATCAGGTACACCTGTTCAACTGCTTGTTAACACAAATATCTAATCAGCCAATCGCATGCCTGCAACTCAATGCATTTAGGCATGTAGAGGTGGTAGAGACAGTTTTCTGAAGTTAAACCGAGCATCAGAATGGAGAAGTAAGAGGATTTAAGTGACTGAATGTGGCATGGTCATTGGTGCTAGATGGGCTGGTCTGAGTACTTCAGGAACTGCTGATCTACTGGGATTTTCACACACAACCATCTCTAGGATTTATAGAAGACGGTCCAAAAAAGAGAAAATATCCAGTGAGCGGCAGCTGTGTGGATGAAAATGCCCTGTTGATGGGAGAGGTCAGAGAAGAATGGGCAGACTGGTTCGAGATGATAGGAAGGCAACAGTAACTCAAATAACCCTTTGTTACAACCAAGGAATGCAGAATACCATCTCTGAACACACAACACATGGAACCTTGAAGAAGATGGGCTACAGCAGAAGATCACACCAGGTGTCACTCCTGTCAGCTAAGAACAGGAAACTGAGACTACAATTCACACAAGCTCGTACAAATCGGATAATGGAAGATTAGAAAAACATTGCCTTATCTGATTTCAGCTGCAACATTCAGATGGTAGGGTCAGAATTTGACAACATGAAACCATGGATCCATCCTGCCTTGTATCAACGGTTCAGGCTGCTGGTGGTGGTGTAATGGTGTGGAGGATATTTTCTTGGCACACTTTGGGCCCCTTAGTACCAATTGAGCATTGTTTGAATGCTGCAGCCTACCTGAGTATTGCTGCTGACCACGTTCATCCCTTTATGACCACAGTCATCTGATGGCTACTTCCATCAGGATAATGTCACATGACCATGTCACAAAGCTCATATAATCTCAAACTGGTTTCTTGAACATGATAATGAGTTCACTGTACTCCAATGGCCTCCACAGTCACCAGATCTCAGTCCAATAGAGCATCTTTGGGATGTGGTGGAATGGGAGATTTGCATCAATTCTGCAGCAGCTGCATGAGGCTGTCATGTCAATATGGACCAAAATCCCTGAGGAATGGTTCCAACACCTTGTTGAAAGTATGCCACAAAGAATTAAAGCAATTCTGAGTGCAAAGCAAGGTGTACCTAATAAAGTGGCCAGTGAGTGTAATGTGATATGATTAAGTGCCCTGGTTTATGAAATGAACAAAGATCTATCAGAGTTTGGACTTCCTCAATCCAGACAGATAATGTAGAAATTAAGGAAATCCAAGACTGCTTGATTATTCTTGTGATTTCAGAAAGAAATCCATGGTAACTAAAAACCTCTCACACTGGCTAATGCTAATGTTCATTAGTCCATGTGATGGCTGGGTATGGTTCTGCTCAGCTGTGGGGAGATGTGACATGGCGGCTCAGGAAACAGCACCAATGAGGGACAGATTGGCACACCTGCCACAGATCAAGGTCCCTCTATTTAGGCAGCAGCACACTGGCTCCAGGGGCACCAGGACAGCAGCTGCTATGGTGTTGGTTTTCTTATAGCTACTCGGGTCCAGGTCCAGGTCCAGGTCCCCTGGTGGAAATGAAGCCTGTTAGGCTTTGTTATGAAAGGGCCTGACGTGAACAGTTCACAAGAAGAGACCCGCCAAAATAACTCATGTGCAGACTGATTAGTGACACTTAAATTTTGTCTCTTATAAATAAGTAATATTGGGTATTATAAAACAAAGGCCAAGAATAACATTTAGTCTTTTTTTCTTTAAGATAATGCTAACAGATAATGTGTAATTAAGCTTTGTGCGTATAGGTGTTTGTGTTTTATTACCTCTTTTCTTTCCTAACCCTAACCGTAACCCTTTCCTCCTTTTTTCAGTGTAATGCTTGCTTTTTTGATAATTCCAGGTTTACACAGGTTACCTTTTTCTGGGGCGGAAAAACAGACTTTGTTATTAACTGGTGAATTCAGATTTCCTTTATGTTCACTGAAAATATTTATTAAGTCTTTAATGTGTGTATGAAAAGCTAATTACAGTAATACGAGGCTGGATTGTGTTAACAGATGTGGTGTGGGCACAGTGTTATGATTGGAAGCATCAGAAAAGATGTTACTATTGTTGTTCAGGTGGAGATAAGTTGTTGCAGGCTTATGTTTTGTTTTCAGTATCCCTACTGAAAGAGTGTATGTAGAGTCAAACTCAATATTTGTTCCACTGTGGGATCTAGGATGTGACATGTTTTAGCACTGAGCATTCATAGTAGCCACTTATATTGTCAAAAATAACCTCAAAAGCCTTCATTTGAATAAATGCTGAAGGCATGACAATCAGAGAAACAGGTTGTGTCACATTGAAATGTTTCACCAGCAGAAGTATTCTGCCTTCAGTGAAGGCCAGCATGTCTACATACACCCATCTAGTTAATCTAGGCGTTGTTTTATTTGGTAATTTCAGCAGTCTTAAGTCTGTTAATGTAATCGCGCAACATATTGTCACATTGGATTGCTTCCACTATCTAACTGGTCTGTGCAAGTTAATTAGTCTTGTTCATTTCAGAAGTAATATCCTTATGCGAGAAATTACCAACACGCTGCAGAGCTTTTTAATTACACCTACAAAGTTAAGAATTACTCTTTTTGTGAATCAAAAGATTTTTTTTTTTTTTTTTTTCCTCTTCATTTATCTTCAAAATATATGTGCCATCAGAACTTTGAAAGGTGACAACATATTTCAGGAATTATGGATATATTTAGGTTTTTAGAAGAGATTTCAGTTGTGCCTCTGATCCTCCCCCGTGATATATCAGATTTAGCTCACAGTAGTATTACCTTGTTTATTTAAAGAATTTGTTCTTCCTCGGGGTTCAAAGAAAGCACCCCTGTTTTCTTCTAGACAGGATCCCCTGCTAATGCGGGAGTAATAATTAACTTCTAAACCATCCTTTGTGCACAAAAATAAAAAAAAAATAAAAAAAATCCCCAGAGAAAACAATGATATGCTTCTGATACAGCCTGTTGTGCATTAAACCATCAGTGTGAGAGAAAAAAAAAAGTTAAAGCAAAGGAAGTAGGCCATGACTCATGACTCACAGAAACTGGTTATGCTGTGTTGTTTTGTGGAGAGGGAGTGAGGGACCTCTCCAGCGCTCACTGTGAAGGATTTTCACTGGTCCACAGAGGACGTCGGTTTAGATTTGTGGTGGAGATTTTTCCCTTTTTCGCTGTCCCACCCGAAAAATCCTCGGTTTTTTGCACCTAAGTGGAAATCTGTTAATGGTATTTGACGGGTTTGAAGGAGTATTGAACAAGTGAGGCTGTCCTAAGTGGTTGGAGTGGGGCATATTGGAGTGGTTTCTCCCTCTCCTTTAGCTGTCTGTGGGCAGGCTGGTATTCAGTTTGTGGTAATCGCGTCTTCGCAGCCTGTTTTCTGCAGGAGCCCGCTCTTTCTCTCCTCCGCCCTCGCCTTCTCCTCCTGTCTCTGTCTCACAGTCAACATCTCGCCTCATGCTGCCTTTAATCCAATTTCTCCTTTCCTACTTGCCCCACCTCCCCCCCAACAAAATTTACATATTCCCCTTGTGATGTGAAATAAATTGAGAAGAGACTCGATCTCATTTTGTTTGTAATTTGTGACTGAGGGGCTGTTTGTTTAAGTAGAAAACAATTTCACAAAAAGCTGTTTCTATTTATTAGATTTAGTTTTTAAAAAATGCCTGTGGTGATCGCGAATATGTATGTGGCTGCTGGAGGATGGACATCAGATTTTTTTTTTTTCCCTAGATATTTAATTATGTAAATTTGTTTGTGTATCAGTCCATTTCATGTTAGATGTGAGACTGGCCGCTCAGTATCCAGACTACAGCTGAAATTCTCAGAATTTTTTTTGGGGCCCAGATGATTTGATGTTGGAGCTGTAACGCGCCTGTAGCATTAGATTTCTACTTTGCGGCCCTTTATACATTAAATAGATGTGTCTAACTTCCCTGCAGTCCTCTCTTTTCTACAGTCTTGGCATGTATCTCCTGCTTGCATGTTAGAGGGGAGGGTGCGGATCTACCACACTTTTGCGAAGGATGGGATTAAGCACCAAGAATAAGAACAGGTTGAGAAAGGAAAGGAGGTCCCTTACTACACATATAAGAGATATTTAAAGCGGATACACGACAGTCAGAAAGGTCAGGACAAAGGGTAAAACTGAGGGCAAGAACATCGCTATGAGATCAGGGGAGTTAAGAGAGGCAAAGGTGAGCGAGATAGAAAAGCGTGGAGGCAAAGAAAGACAGGAGTGTGTTAATACATGCCAATATGTAGGACTGTTTTCCTTTTTTTTTCTTCACCTCTGCAAGCTTCACTGAAAATAGGTAAAGGGCAGCCAGATGAGAGACAGAGACAGGAGGACTGCTGATGAGAGGTCAGCTTGGTGAAGAGTAATTGTCAGATGGTTAGAGGGCAGAAGTAAGAAACTGTCGGGGTGACAGGAAGGGAATGAGGTGAGTATGTGCTCCAGCCTCTAGTGCAGAGTGGATGGTTGCAGGGCACAACAGGGTTGGGGGGAGGATATAACTTCTCTCAGTTGCAGAAAGGGCAATGCGTGCTAGTTTTTGCAGGCCAAATGGAGGAAAGATGAGAAGCATCACCTGCCTTGATGAATTGCATAAAGAGAGAGAGCAAAACATTGAGGACAAAAGAGCGTGTTCAGTTTCACTTTTCTGCCATCAGAGTCAGAGCGCTTATCTTATACTGGTATAGACATTAAAAGAAGGGTTAGGTGAGATTGCTTTTACTCAAGGTTTACATGAGGTTAAAAATAAATTACTAGGAAGACTTGACTCTGTCACAAAACATCATGTCTTTATTTCATCTACATGTGATGGTCTTTGTTTCTTTCTCCTAGTTTTTGATATTTAGATTTCCTTGATTCATGTTTTAGCTGCAGTTTTATTGTGTAGAGCCTATGAGATTCTGTCATGTTGAGTTTTTCTTTCACACCAGATTTTAGTGTATCAGTAGCCACTCGGTTGTTTTGTGTTTGTCATCACCTCTAGTATTTATACTGCCAAGTTCTCTTTGTTCCTTACCAGATTGTTGTCTTCCCTTTTCCGTTGTGTGCATTATTCTTCATGCTGGGTTTAGTTTTCTTCCTGCCATACTCTGCTTTGTGTTTTGGATCTCTGTTTTTGGACTCCCTGCCACTGCAGTGCTTTTAGTTTTGCTTGACAAAAGTTTATTTATTTTCTTCACCCTCCTGCCTCATGGGTCTGAATCTGCTTTGGGTTCACATACATACTTGGTGAGAGAGAGAGAGAGAGAGAGAGAGAGAGAGAGAAAACAACAACAAAAAAAACAACAAAAAAACAGCATTTCTGGTTTTAGAATGTGATAAAGTCAGTGTTTCAAAGATGGAGGGGACTGGAGTCCAGGTCTGCTGTACAGGAAACTGAAATCTGTCTCTGTTTTATGTTTATGTTTTTAATCACACCTTGACTCATTGATTGGTACCTTAAATATCTGATGAGGTTTGGCACGTAGACTACTTAATTAAGGTTGGGAAAACATGAACCGACCGAAACCGAAACCACAACATCAAACTACAGCATGTTAGAATTTTATTTTTCTTAATTTACTTGGGTTGCAACTCTTGTTATTCAAGTTCGGAGTGCATACATTTTAATGTTCAACTTTTAGTAAAGGAGCAAGTTACATAAATTAAGTAAAATATTTAATCTAAAGGAGTTGTAGAGTAGAAGTAGAATCATGTGAAAGGATACGATTCAAGCAGAATAGTAGTACTTCAAATTTGTATTTCAGCACAGTGCCGGAGGAAATTTATTAATTTACATTCAATCATTGCTAATTATTAATATCCACATGGTTTGTAAAGATGATTGTCATTGGATGGAAATGTAGGAAGAACTACTTTATTGTACCAGGGATTTAATACAAGGACTTGTCATGTGGTTTGTATCCAATTTGCATGTTGTGATTGAATAGTAGTCCTCCATTATCTGATATATATGTGTATGTGTGTGTGTGTGTGTGTGTGTGTGTGTATATATATAAATACTACAGATGTATATTATACATATATGTGTGTGTGTGTGTGTGTGTATATCAATCAGATAATGGAGGACTATTATTCAATCAAAACATGCAAATTCTGTTATTCCATAATCATACATATATATATGTATATATATGCATTACTGAAATGACTGATGCTGTTGTTTTCCATGGTGGGAGACCCCCCTTAAGGCTTTGGCAGCCCATCATGGGTTAATGAATAAAACTGACTTCAAAAACATCACTTTTGTATCATGATGTCATGATTAAAATGAGAGAAAAAAAATTCATTTAATGAGAATCAGGCATGATTCAGCCCTAAAGTTAATATTTAACCCTGTGAGATCAGATTGGTGCATCCCCTTGCACCAGCAAGTGGCTAAAACATAATTAAAGCTAAGACATTGAATGAGTGAGTATGTAACATGTTTGTCAAACAGAGGCTGAAACCTCATCCTTCAAACCACATGTATTAGTTTGTTGTGTGCAGTGTCTCAGCGATGTGAGAACTACATTTGGCACAGTGATTTGAGGACAGTCATGGTGATGGGGAGTTTTTATTAGGCCAACTGTCTGCATTATTGATGCCCATTACTGCAGACATGGTCAACTCAGTCTTTGCACGGAGGCAGGCGCTGTCAGGTAAATGTCTTGCTGACCCCCAATCGCACAGATTCCCCAAATGCCTTTGTGCAACCTGACGTCTTCCTTTGTGATAAATGAGCGTGGCTCACACATTGTGCAAGGAGCTTATCGCCAACAGAGAAGGTTTTGTTTTATTAAATCTAATCCATGATGCGCCGACACAAGCTCAGTGGGAGACAAAGGTTTGAGTCTGAGGATTTTGTTGATATAATTTAATCATCCACTATTGTGTTTGCTGTGATTGCCTGAATGTGGAAAGATTTCTGATGAACGCAGTAGCATTTTGCTTCGATGGCCGACTCCCTACTCCCCTCCACACCTGCTATTTCCCCATCCATCTAAAACTTTTGTTCTGGCTTCACTCTGGCATGCTGGGTCGTCTCCCAGAACCATTTCCCTGGAGAGTGGAATTGATTTTGTGCTATTGATTAAGCAGAAGCAGTTTTGCTCCCAGTCACAAACCATCACTTTAAACAACAATTTATATGTTACAGAATAGGCTGTGACAGAAGCTTGCTGATAGTTTACCTACTCACAGAGAGGTAGGTGTGTGATTGAGTTGAGGGGCTGATAGAACCCTCCTGAAGCTCTCTAATGAATCAGCCTTTCAGACAGACTTGCCTATAGGGTAGAAAGAGAAAGGGGAAAATTTGAGCCAGCACTGGGATATGTCATGGGAATCCAATGCTTGTGCTTATTTATCTATTTTGTCTTGAATTTCTCAACCTTTCATACCCAAAGGTCCAATTAACTGAGCATAACAATGGTTGCAGCTCTGTTCTTGGCGGCCCAAGGAGGCACTGATAAGCACATAGGATGCAGACAACTTTGAAAGCTTTGCTGGGTGAACTGTGAACACGGAGATTTTTAATGCAGTGAAAAAGATCACATGGCTGGCCAAGTTGCCTAGTGAGATGTTTTGACATGCCATGAACTTTGCTTTGGAGTAAAGCGTTCAAACTGCAGAAATGGTAGTAATTGCGGGACACCAATTTTCACAGTAAGAGCGTGTCTTTTGTTGATCAGATGAAAATGACTACGATGTGAGAAAAAAAAAGAGAGAGATGTTAGAATGTAGAGAGATTTTCTCTGCATTCTAACATTTGCTATGTAGAAGGCCAGGGAATTGAGATTCAGAATGTAAAATGCATTTGAAGATGATGTCCATCTCATGATTCATGGTTCAATCAGTTTCAGGAAGAGAGAGAGAGAGAACAACTCCATCACAGCCAGGGGATGGCTGATTACAGAAGCAGTTGTATTTGATGCATATAAAATGTAGTGCCTCTCAGGGCTGATGATCATCTAAGCAAGAGCACAGGCTCTTATATGGATATTTTAGAGAGTTTGAGCTTCAGTTATATAGAAAGATATGCAAATAAAGAAACCAAAGAAGCCATTTTCTTCCTGCTTGTGTTGTCACTTGGCTTTGTGAGGTTCTCCCGAACTCTATCTGGACATTTCCGTTCCATACTTGGCTTTTTTTTTTTTTTTTCTCACTTTGCTACAACACTGGAGGGCTTAATTCTGTGGACTAATCAGACCATATGTTCTCTACAGTCTTATAATGTGATGAGAAAGATTCAGTAGGGAAAGATGCGGAGTTGTTAACAGAGCCAGCCTTGCCAGAGAGACGCGCGCTACTGTCTGCCAGGCAATAAGTTTGCTGCTGCCTTTACAAACACAATTATTCAAAATGAAACATAAGAACTGACAGGGAGAAAAACAGTGATGGGAATAATTTAGTCTTTCTCTTTGTTTTCAACAGCAAAATCAGCACATCTCTTGTTTAGGCACTCTTCACAGCTTTGCATGTAAATTCTCATGTTATCGTCTCATAATTAGTTGTGCTCTTTCTGCCCTGACACAATGTCTGCTACTTAATCATGTAATTTCAATAATTAATTGTGTGACTGTTCAGTAACTTGGTTTTGATGAATATTTCTGGCTTAGAAATGGCTGCGTCTGTCAAACACTAAATTGAGGATCTGCTCATAAAGGTTAGTACCATAATTGTGTGTTCAAAGTTACAAATGAAGCTCTCAGCTTGTCCCCACATTTGGATTATATTTATGCTTAGTCCTTCCATTATTATATGTATATGTATATATATATATGTATATATG
>JBAMYA010000021.1:15583899-15603490 GCA_037176975.1 Arrhamphus sclerolepis | reverse complement strand
TATATAGATAGATAGATAGATAGATAGATAGATGTATATATTTTTTTCAATAATAATATGAGATCATGCTCGTCCATCATCACAGATTGGGGGCATTAAGATAGATTAATATGACTGTCGCATATGTTCTATAACTGCAGATTTCTTTTGTTAAAAAGGTTGTGATTGCAGATATTGTGATAAACTGCAACGGTTTAGGGGTATTTAACACTTGGTTTCTCTCTCACACACAGTGGGTGATAAACATTGATCTTGTTTAATCTTGCTGGCCTGCTGCTAATGACGGGAGATGATGGTCCACAGGACAGACTGCTCACTGGATTAAATATATCTAAATGTGGACTTAATTCTCATCTCCTCTTCCACCCATTACCAGTAAGCCAGAATTTAGTCGCATGCTGAGTTACGGTTTTAACAGATGTAACTAGTTCTGTGGAACATGTTTTTTATTTATTTTTTATTGTGTGGCTGTGCAGTGTAGACAATGGATGAGGCAAGACCTTGTGTTTTTGTCAGTACGCATCCATGCAAGTGTGCAGCTTTTAAATAAAAAGAACATTGTCAGTGCTCAAGACCAACTTCACACTTCTTCTCCATACTAATGTGCAGCACTTGCATGTGAATGCATTTGCAATGTTCTACACATTATTCTATATCTGCACAATAACAGACAGTGATAGGGGTTCTCTCCCTCTCTTGTGTGCTAAACAATCACAGAGTAAGGTCTGGTTTCAGTGATAGATTAATGCTGTCTAACCCATACACTGTGGCTTGTTTTTCCATTAAACCTGTGCAGCAGCCTCTGTTGCTTCTGCCTGGCACCAGTCTTGTGTTTACATTTGTGTGTGTTGGCATCTCTGCCCGTGCAAGTGCTGCGTGTGATTGTTTGCCTAGAGACGCGTTTCTATGGAACGATATCAAAAGAGCTCCACGGACCACCTCCATCAATCACCAAATCAGAGGGAAATAGAGAAAGGGATGGAAGATGGAAAGAAAGATGGAGGTCACCAGAGGAAGCAGCATCAGGAGAAAGGGAACAGGGGACGTGGAAGAAAAGTGGATGAATGGATGGAGCAGGCAGTGCCGAGCTCTGATTGAGCTGGGTACTGTAGTTTATATCCTTTAGAGATAAGGCCTGGGAGCACAGCTCAGCAGCTTCCTCCCCTGTAGCTTGAACTGAGCGTGATAATAAGAAAGCGTGAATGGGGCAAATTGAATTAATGCCGCAGCACACCATAAAAGCCCTAACTATAATGCATTTTAAAATCCTATAATGAGGAGAGAGCTAAAATAATTTCACACCCCAGTGAAGAAGATGGCCCTGTAACAGATTTTGGGCCTGGCTGACACTACCAGCGCTTTTTGTCATTTTATGTGACTCTAGGTGCAATGTTGAGATACTTTTACTTCCTGGGGTGCAGCAGGCAAACCTGATGAACAAACCATTCAAACATACAGAATTTAATCAGACCAGTGTGGGGTTGCTTGCCTGCTGATATCTCATGTTGGTCAGTTTTACAGAGTTGGAGTTAAAAAAAAAAAAAAGTGTTGCAGAGAGGGCACATCTGCCGTGGAAGTATCCCCTCATTACTCTGTATTAACAGCCTATTCAGTGATGGAGACAGCAGTAGGAGTTGGACCATATCCTGCTTGAAGCCTCACGAACATGCACGCTTTTATAGCCGTGCATATGCAGAAAAAGCACAGATGTGTGCTTCTGTATGTACATACATAGGAACAGAGTATTCTTCTTTGTCCTAGCGTGCTCTCAGCTATCCCTTCCTCATCATTAGAGTCATACTGCCATAAAGCTGAAATTACCTCTCCATTATCAAACCGTGGAGAGAGAGAGAAAGATGGCTTTGTGACACACAGTAACACCAGCAGACGGCTGCTGATGGAGACTAATGACAAAATGAAAGGCGCAGCTATGAACGGTGCAACTTTATGGATGGAATGAAAGAAAGCAACATTTCTCCCTTTCTTCTCTTCTCTTCTCTTCTCTTCTCTTCTCTTCTCTTCTCTTCTCTTCTCTTCAATCTTAAACATCAAACATAGGCCTGCCGACTATTGCCTATGGAATAAAGTTTTTTTTCTTTCTTTCTTTTTTCTCTGCGTGCGTTTGTGTTGAGCTCTGTTGGATTTCTTTCCATTAAAACCTCAAGGAAGTGTGAGCTGAGGTGAGAACAGGAGCACATCACTCATCTGCTTCTACGTATCCGGTACGCAGCTGCTGTTACACATCACTAGATAGCCAACACACATGATTTCAAACAAAATATAACTCATCCATACACTGCATGCACATACAAATTTCACACACATGAAAGCTCAAAAACATGCATGGATGCACAAACAAGGCACAATTCCATAAAACATCAATATACTTACATTGCCAAACCAACCTTTGCGCAGACTTTACATGGCACACAAAAGCACATGTTAGCTGGGTACAAGCTGGGTAAACAAGCACACCACATATTGTACTCACTGCTCCACACGCAAATGAAAGCCCAGAGCAAGGTGTGAAGTAGGGCGGGAAGAGGTCAAACAACATTTTTTTTTTGTCTGCATGGATCAGATCTTCACTCTGAGAGATTACATTGGAATATTCCATTATGCATTGTCATTTAGATTAACTCTCCTTGCCACCTTTGTAAATGACTGTGAACTGTGTTACAGGGTGTGCATACAGTATGTGCTGCCGTTTATCACGTCATTTATAGTGCAGAGGGCTGGTGGGTGGAATGATGGGCGAGAACACCGCTTCTGTTCCGGACATGTGCTTGGGTGCATGTTATTTCTGCACTAAACGTCTGTTTGAATTGCAGCATTATTCCATGACAAATCTGAGAATAGAAGGCATTGTTCTCAGACAGCTCTAATTGTGTCTGATATCACAGCTGAGAAGATACAATACTTGACTACTAATGCAGGGCTTATGTAGGTGTAATCTGACACCTGTGTGTAAAGTTATTTCTCCCATTTTCATTTGATAGGATGCAATGAATACCACACACTGTCAGTCACTTGGATGTGGAATTTAATTTCAAAGTGTCCTCCAGGAAGCGCCACTTGTTTATTTATCTTCACCTGCACATCTAAAGCTCAGCAGAAGCACAAACATTTATAAAGATGAAAAAAAGGTGCTGCATCAGAATGCTTATTTCAGCCCCTTATGTTGCCTACCAATCAATTTTTGAGCCTCTAGATCTTATTCTGTCAGTATAAATGGACTGTCTGCAGCCTCTGCTTATGTGCATTTACATTTCAGTCTTCTGGAATATTTAAGAACACCAACAGATAAAACTGTTTTGTGTAGATTGAGTCTGGTGAAAAAAATAAACAAACATCTACACTGTGTATTGTTTTGAGACACAACTAAAAGCTTATCTTGTATTCAGTCAACCTGTTACTGGCCTCATTACACTGTCGGAATGGTATTGATTTGGTGGGAGCACTGAGTCTTGTTGGCTTTGATGGTGTATTTAACATTTGTTTAAATATTGGGAGGATTTTTTACGCCTTTTTTTATGTATTGCAGCGACGCACCTCTGCTGTGTTTGTCTTTCATTTTCAAGTTATGGGGCGGCGATACATATTTTAATGTTAAAAATGAAGCTGGACTTAGCCTGACTGTCAGAGACTGTGACTCTGTGCTCATAAACACAAATTATACACAAATTGTGAAAAGGCACATTTGTGGAGCAAACTAAACACTAGCCAGTCTTCAGGACATTTGAAAAATTTAAACAAATACATATTTCCAAGGGTGCTTAAATGAAGATTTATGTTTTAAATCTCCTTTTCTGTTCTTAAGAACATAAATTAACATGAACTTGAACTATGGAGGCTGAGAGGGAAGTACGTCGATGCTGAGTGCAAGACACAGTAGACCATGATTATCCCACAAGGACTCCTGCTGTTTATGTAATCTACAGCATCTGTGGGGGGATCCTCGCAAGTCATTATCAGAAATGTTTCATTTGATGGAATTTGTAGTCAAAATTGTGTGAGCCACGTGCCCCCACCAGCTCCAAGTTGGAGCTGCACTGAAATGCTGCATAAAACGGTCGCAGTAAAATGGTGTGCACCTTCTGGGAAATTAGAGACCACATTGAGAGTGTCGTTCTATAAGTCACAGATGAGAAGCACATTTATGGAGCAGTGTTGCTTGCGATTAAGAGACTATATGTGAATGGCTCAGGAGAGGGTTGCCCTCCAATCAGTCATCTAAATATGTCATTTTTGTGAGGGGATAAGTATAAGTATTACTCTAATGTTTTCATACTGTAGAAGATTAAACTAGCTTGTACTAAATATCGCTGAATATCATAATCTGTAAAGCTGTGTAAGTTGGTTTTAGGAAGAAATTGTCATTAATCGGTGAATGAGGGGATTTTTTTTCTGTCATTCTGGTGAAACTTTACTATTTCTATTCTCTGTAAGTGGTGTTGTGTTTGGGCACCCAACTGCACTCAGAATTTTATACTCTCACTGTCCATCAGGTACACCTTGCTGACACCAAGTTGGACCCTCTTTTGCCTTCAGATCTGCCTTTGTTCTTGGTAGCATAGATTTTCCTCTCTCTGTCTATCATCTCTGTCCTCTCTCCTTCATCTTTTCTTCCTTTACCCGGCCAGCTTTTGGCAGGAGGGCCTCCCCTATGAGTCACTGTTCGGCTCGCCATGTGCTCGGGGGTCATGCGCTGGGTTTTTGTGACGCTCAACAAGAGACAACTTGTGTTGTAGTAGATGCTATACAGTGGTACCTTGAGTGACAAGTGTCCCAACATACAAGTTTTTCAAGTTACGAGCCATCATTCCGTCGATTTTTGGCTTTGACTTGTGACCAGAAATTTGAGTTACGAGTTATGAAGCCTCAGGAACGCCACTGCTAGTTGGCTTGGTGTGTGAATCCGGCCAGCGTCTCGTGTCTCACTCGTTCACTTCTCTTTGTTACCTGACCAAGGAAGCATCTTTTGTGTCTCTTGTGTGACTTTCAGAGTTCATTGAAAGGAAATGCGCAGAAGAAATTGCAACTGGTTGTGCAGCTGTGCTATAACCCCTTTGCCTCACTCATTTCCAAAACATTCTGAAAGGCAGGATTAAACAAACCTCCTTGGACAGGTTTTTACTGAAACACGCTGCAGATGAAAGTGAGGAAAGTGTGGCGAACAAGCCACATGTCAGTGAAGATGATTACGTTTCTTTTTTTTTTTTCCTAAGTGGCAAACCTCCTCGGCCAGCATCTGCCTTCAAGTTCAAGCATCTGATCTGTAAAACCAGTTCATTTTTTTACATTCTCTTTCATTATATTTTATTATGTCTTTATACAATGTTATAAATAAATTTAAGACTTACAGGGAAAAAAAAGAAAAAAATAGGGTGGTTTTTGGGGGTGATAGAACGGATTAATGGCATTTCAGTTACTGGGGAATATTGATTTGACATACGAGCTATTTGACTTACGAGCTCTGTCAAGGCACAAATTAAATTTGTAACTCAAGGTACCACTGAATAAATGAAACTGAATTCAACTCAGTTGAATTCAACAAGGTGTTAGAAACGTTCCTCTGAGATTTTGGTCCATATTGACAAGATAGCATCCCACAGTTGCTGCAGATCTGTTGGCTACACATCTATGATGCAGATCTCCTGTTCTCCTGCTGCTCTCTTGGATTGGGATCTGGTGACTGCCGAGGCCACTGGAGAACAGTGATGTTCAAGAAACCAGTTTGAGATGATATGAGCTTTGTGACCTGGTGCGTTATCTTCACCCATCATCATCAGAAGATGGGTACACTGTAGTCATGAAGGGATGGACATGGTCAGCAACAATACTCTGCTAGGCTGTAGTGTTTAACTGATGCTAAGTAGGTACTTAGGGGCCCATAGTGTGCCAAGAAAATATCCCCCACATTACACCACCATCCTGAACTGTTGATGCAAGCAAGACAGATCCATGCTTTTTGTTTCTTACACCAAATTCTGGCTCACCATGTGAATGTCGCAGCTGAACTCAAGACTCACAAGTCCAAGCAAGATTTTTTTTTAAAAATATTTTGTCCAATTTTAGTCGAGCCTGTGAATTGTAGCCTCAGTTTTGTGTTTGTAGCTGACAGTAGAGGCACCCAATGTGGTCTCCTACTGCTGTAGTCCATCCTCTTCAAGTTTCAACATGTTGTGCGTTCAGACATGGCGTTTTGCATAACATGGTTTTGAAAAGTGGTTATTTGAGTTGTTCCTGTTTTCTTTCCATTATATTCAACCAGTCTGCCCATTCATTCTCACAGCTACAGATTACAGGACATTTTCTCTCTTATTTGTCCATCTGTATAAACCCTACAGACAGGTGTGTTTCGGAAATACTCAGACCAACCCGTCGTGGCACTAACAACCGTGTCACATTCGTTGTCACTTAAATCCCCTTTCATCTCCATTCTGATGCTCGTTTTGAACTTCATCAAGTCGCCTTGACCTCATCTACATGCCTAAATTCATTAATTTGCTACCATGTGATAGGCTGACTAGCAGGTGTACCTGATAAAGCGGCTAGTGAGTGCATATAATCCATTATCAACATGAGCAATTTCTATAATACATCCAGTCCAATAATGTCACTCTGAATTATAACTGAAGACTCAACACATGCAGAACCTCTATACATTTTAACAAATCTCACTATTTTAAGTTCTTTGGCTGCCTATCCAGTTGGTACAATACTAATTCATCCTTCATCAAGCTATAGATAAACCATACAGACAGTTATTATAAGTAAAAAGAGTTTTATGACTTATTTTTAAACAAACAATAATGTACATTTAACTCTGTTCAGAACACATCTTGTCCCATTATATTAAACACAATATGTTTCATAGATCTGCCTTCAGAAATAGAAATAGGATTACCTTTATTAGTGCAAAAAAATGGAATATGGGTATTTCTGATGACAAAGCTTTGCTCTTCCACCCGCTATTCACCAACACGCTAAATGCTGTTAAAAGTAAAACCCATTATCTAGTGCTGTTCCTCGATTATTCTGGTAGATTTGTACTCGACTAATGTAGACATAAAGTCCTCCTGCAGCAGGGCACAATAACTGCTGTGATGTACAAAACAGCCCTGTTCTGTGATGTCAAGGGCAAGTTGAGAATTGACTCAGTCAAATATAAAATTATATTTCATTTCATTTATTTATTTCTGCTAATTTATTGACTCATCCCAAGGTAAAATAGATCCTGTGGTGTGAAAGAGGCTCTTATCTGTGAATGCCTCCCTTTTTTTTTTCTTTATTGCAGCATGTTGTGGCCAAGGTAAAGTGGGATTAGGTGCAACAATGAAGTCATTTTCCAGACAGCTGCGTAGAGAATTAAGCAACTAAACATCGGTGCTTGTACCTTGAGGTCTGTTTGTCACAATAACTGTGATCATTTGTGCAAGCGGAGTGCAAAGAGAGCTTCTCCTGGGGGCTTTTATTAGCTGACGTTTGTTTGCTTCGAATGTGACTTTGTTTCCATAGAGGTAGTTCAGAAGAAAATAAAAAGAAAAAAATATTCTCTCCTTGAATTACTCGGTCCTTTTTATAGGTTCGAGTTGATTATCAAAGTGAAACTGACAAATCAATTAGGTGCACTTTGTCTATGTAGGACTTGATGTAAAGCTGAAAGAAACTTTTATCTAAAAGTATGATCATGCAGTGCGTCTAAGGTCAAACTGGTAAACATTACTCTGTAAAAATTTCCAGCAGTATTTCCTATAACTCTGACAGCAAGTACAAGAGCGCTATTTGGATTCTGTCAACAACTAACTCGCAATAAGAAGAAACCATAGATCTTGTCATGGCACTGTGTGCTTTGTGTGCAGGACTTGGCTCTGTGACGGATACAAAAGCGTGACTAAAAAGATCCATGGCAGAATAATTTACTCTGCTTTTAAGGGTATGCCAAGTATTTTATTCACATAGAAATAGGAACTGGCCTCATTGACAGCTCTTGACTTGAAAGAAATCTTCCTATTATGTGCGTTTAAATTAACTATGTAGAGATTGCATATCAGAGTGATTAAACAGAGACCTTGAGGAGATGGCATAAAGCTCTTGTATCGAAGGTGCATTATACAGGTAGGATTTGTCTTGTCTCCTGTAGCACAATACCTGCATGTGACTAGCTGTATAGCTGTATGTAGGTAGAGTAGTAGCGTTAGACTGAACCCTGAAACCTCCACCTGCATACCTCCTGGTTTGCACGTGAAGTCACAGCAGAGGGAGTCACTGTGGTTACGCCCCAGTGAGTGGTGGCTTAAATACCGTCTAAATTTAAGAACAATATCAGAAATTGGGGGAAGTCCTGATGTGTGATTGATTGCACAAACAGGTTTGTAAAACAGTCTGAGTTATCTTTTTACAGGCTAGTGAAAGCTAAAGAAAAGAGAAGCAGATGAATCATTCTTTTTTGAAAAGGAAAAAAAAGCTGTGCTATGCTTGGATGAACACTATGTAAAGCAAGTTTGACAAATAAACATGATATTCTGAAAACTCGTTACTGAAAAGTATTTAAACAGCTTTAACACAACTGTCAAATCAGTCTATATATTGCTTATGTCTCACTTTCCAACCTTAAACATGAAACGGTGTGGAAATAGCACTGTAAGCCTCCATTTAGAACAACAATTTAAAACATAATTAAGATCTGTAAAATGTGTCAAACAGCTCCTTATAATAATAGATACATACCAGGTAACACTTCACAAGCAGTAGTAAGTAATTTATTACGTAATTTTCAGGCTTCTCATTGTGTATTTTCCCAGTGTTGAAGTCAGGTGCATATAAATGTCAGGATACGTGATTTCTGGCCACATGTCAGTGTTCATGAACCAGATGTTCTTTGATAGCTCGTACGGGGCAATGTTGAGTCCAATTGACCTTAATTTCATATCATATTCAATCATAATCATAAATTTTTTCCGTTGTGTTCAGTGAGGTTTGTTTTGCCCCTCAGTCCGACTCAGAGGGGTGTGGCCTAGAGAGGAAGTGATGTAAACACATACCCTCTATAACTGTATCTTATGCATTCATCAGCATTCTGTTCAATGAGAGTAAAATAATACAATCCTTAAGTAAAAAGGTTGCTTTTATGTCAATAAATAAATTTTTCAGTTAAATAGATGTAGGATGTGGGATGTAGGCTATAAGGCTAGTTAACCTCAACATAGCCTATTAACTTAGCTGAAACTCCCCAAATGCAGGGTGGTGGATTTCATGATGCTCACAATGGTATTTTATTGTTGGTTTAACCATAGATAAGGTAATGGCTGTTATGTTCATTTATTTTCAGTGTTGTTCCTTGTTACATGTTCATTGCTGGATTTATGGAAAAACATCAACCAATATTGCATATCCATAATTATTATTATGGATATAAATAAAGAATACTTAAACTATAACGTAAATTAGAAGTGTAACACAAAAAACTGTATTTTTACACCTATTTTGAATTTTACTCAAAAACAAATACAAATACTTCCCCCCCTCAACAAATACAAATACAGATACAAATACCGGCTGCTTTGCACACCCCTAATACCGATATCATTCTAGCTCTGTTTATCGAAAGTACTTTTCTTATTTATATAGTGAAATATTAAGTAAATAAAGTTACCTTTCCAATTAAGATTCCTTTTCTGTTGTTTACAATTAGCATGACACAGGGACAAAACCAACTGAAGAACAGCATGTGGTCAATATGTTTTTAAAACATTTTCTTAATTTCAGACACAGCTGGTGTTCCCTATTAGTTTCCAGTCTATCCAGTTATTTAAATGGACAGAACTGAATTCATTTCAGCTTTGATAACATCGTTTTGGATGCTGAGTATTTGAAAAACCCCACAAGTTTGTCATCTCTGACAGTTGTTTCAGTGTTATGCATACTGTACAAATAATGCATACTGATTTAGCCACAATGTAGTACATAGTATGCAGTATGTAATTTCTAGTACATAACTGAACAGTTTACCTCAGATACGTTATAATTCAGTGCGCCAGTACAGCAAGATTGGGTCACAGCGGTCAAGTGATGGGCTTCCATTTGTGCCATAGCATATTTATTTTTACGGTGGCATACTACATACTAACAACAACTGTCTGACCAATACATACTGTTCTTATTTTAAGTGCAGTACAAAGTATGCACTTTTGAAAACAGCCATGTGCTATTAATATAGACTGTCGTATGTGGCTAAAGAACATATGCCCCAGTGTAAAATGTTCCAGTGCATCGCCACCATAACCTCTCTTAAATTGAAAATACCAGAAGAAAATCACCAACTAAAGTTGACAGCGGTCACAAAACAGAAGCTAACAACTTAGCCCTTTGGTTATTATTAGGATTTTCTTTTAATCAACAGTAAGGATTTTTCCTTTTTTTTTTTTTTTTATTAAAATGTTTCAGTTTCTTAGAGGGATTATTTGACAGCTTTTTTTTTAATCCTTAAAAACGAGCAATACTACTCAAAGTAACCTTGCACCCCTGTCCCAGTTGTCTCTTGCAACAACTATGTACTAGCGTTATGTCTCATATCAACAATGATAACACGAGCTTAAAGACTTACACGGAATATCATGGCTGTCGCACATAAAAGTCTCATGAAAGAAATGACGGAAGAGAAAATAACACCACACAACAGTCAATCCCAGACAGGTTATGTTGCTTTTACAGCAACATAACCGTTGAGTTCCTTCGAGTCGCTTTTACAGGTCCAACTAACTCAACTGATAAAGTAAACAGCTGCAAAACCTTTGTGACAGCTCTGAAAAATTCTGCACTTTTAGTCTCCTCTCTTCTTTTTGAGGGATGATGCTCATAATTATTCCCATTTTGCAAAAGCTATGACTGCTAACATGCTTGCAAGCTGAGCTAATTTCAAAACATAGCCTAGAAGAATTTAAATATGACTGCTAGCTATGTCCTGAGTTCATAACTATGGGTATATTTTTGTTACGGTTATAAGTGTCATCTCATCTTTTGTGGGATTGGGGTCGTAGTTAGTGTTCATTGATGAATCTCTGAAGTTAAGAGGTGGCTGCGCTGTAGACATTGCATCAGTAACTTCTTTGCTAAAGCCAAAGCTGCGAAATACAATCTTGGATTTGTAAGTGTATCATCAGGTCATTCTCTAACAACCTCTGATACATTTATCTGTATTTATATTACACATTTGGTGGTGTTAGCTAAAACTCTGGATAACTTAAGTGCAGAATGTAAACAAGTCAAAAGCAATTGTCTGATGCTGGCACCTTCTTTGGTATCAGTTTGTTAAAGCATTACTGATTGCTCTGGGGGATATCTGTGTTGTGGTATGAACCAGTCCAGAACATTACCCATTTACTTTCAAGCTCACTTGAGTATAAAATCAGTTTGGTTACAACAGCAAAAAAGCCAGAACAAATCGATTTCTGTCAGCTGTTTTTCAATAAGTTCAAACATTGTGTTTGAATGGACAAAAATAACCATCATTGCTCTCTTTTATTCCTGTATCATACTGTAGGTATCTTGGCAACATGGCAGATATCCCCAAAAATGGCATGTTGTAAGTGAGCACACTCACTTACTGTTAAATGTTCTATTGTGTATGTGTGACAGTCGGCGGACACCTACGGTTCTCATTACTAGTGTGAAAGAAAGTGGAGAAAAACAGAGAAAGAGGGCTCACCAGGCAGTAAGTGTGTCAGTGTGACTTTGTCCTGAAACTCAAAGCTGAGGGGTTTCTGCAAATCCAGGGAGACTCCTCAGCAGTCCCAGAGTCTCATTTTCCTTTTATCAATCCAGTCATTTCTTTTCTTTCCTCTTTCATGCTTTCTTCTTCTTCTCTGTAACCTTCATTAGTTCCACTCAGTGTGGCTGGCTTCTCTTGTTTTACTTTTGAAAAACACATTAAATGTGTTGCCCTGTTTTACCTCCAACAGCACCACACAATGGGATGCTCATTATACCAGTGGAGGGGAAAAAAAGGTATGCTGATGAATTATCTGAAGACCGAAGCAGGTGCAGTGTGACAGTCTTGGTGACATATTAACACTAAGATGCTCTGGTGCTGTGAGTCTTTTACTTCTTTGTGTCATGGTTAATGATCCATGAGTTCCTATTAAAAAAAACACACATTAATGGTTTCGGTTGATTTGAATGAGTTTGCATTTTGATAACTTATTTTCATCAAAACAGTGGTCCAGACGTTGATCTTCTTAGGTGCCCTACACACTGCACATGAAAGATCACCATCTTCAAAGTATTGCAGGGATATCGTTTGTCTGTCATTCAAATTGACTGTCCTTCGTCCAACAATGTGAGTGGTTTGACGATGGCCATTGGACTGGTCCTGTGACCAAAGTCTACCTGATATAATCTTCTGACCAACTGAACTCTTACAACTCCGTCTGGTTACCATGACCAGGACTACGTTCTCCTCTTTCGCCACTTTTTTTTGCTACTTCTGCAGATTTCTGGACTTGAGCTGAAGCGAGTGTTTTGACATTGGTGACTTTTGAGTAAAGGAAGGGGATATCGTTTGTCTGTCGTTCGGGTACCAGATGCCCTCAGTCATGTGATGTGCCCTCTAAAGGGGTTTGCTTTTGGCTCCAGCTTTATACATCCAGTAACTACATTTCATCCAGCCAGGAAAGCTGGTTGATCTGATAGACTGATAGACAAAACTAAAGCTAGCTGTAACATTTAGAATCTGAGATATCATCTAAAAGTGATAAGTAGTCTTTAGACAGTTAATAAATAATTGTACAGATTCATCTTTTAAAGATACTGTATTAACTTTAGCGTTTCTATAGTGCCTAAGCTAATCTGGAGCTTTTCGTTTTTAATCAAAGGTTTTTATGGGGGCAGGAAAGGGTTCTGAACTAAGCTTTACTTAAAGAGTGTTAAGAGTGAGCTTGACTTTTAGCCCCTATTGGCAAATATTTAGCAACAATACACAGATTAATATTGTTTTTCTAAGTATTTTTTTCAAAGGCTTGGCCACGCCCTTGAACCTTTTTTTTTTTTTTCCGCTAAATGCATTTTGTAAATGACATGCACACAAAATTGCAGCTAATTTGGAGCTAATGCAGTAGCTTTTCCTCTAAAATTGCCATGTATGGTTAGGAACATACTCTCATTTTAAGAAAGTGACAACATTTCACAGGCCAATTTGACTTTTCAGCCTGCAGGCCTGCCCAGCTCTCCCATACATTGCTGGCTATCTCTGTTCTCACAGCTGCAGTATTTTGACAGGACTGCTAGCTGCTCGATCCCAACTGCCTAGCGGCCACTGAGATATTTATGACTCTCGTCAGACCATTTACATTCAATGTTTCATTTGTGATTTTGTGTGTGCGTGTGGATCTGCATACTCATTGTGGGGCTCCATTCAGGTTGCAGCAAATGCAACTCTATGTATTTTACTTGTGACTGTGTTAAATTGTCCCACAGCCTCTGGCCAGAAGAGTCTCATGGGGCCAATATGTTTTGTGCTTTAAATTCAGCAAGAAAATCAGCACTATTGTGTCAGGCAGAACAGCAGGACAATGTGTATAAATTGCACCAACACAACAGCCACTATTGCAGAGAGTTTGGTCAAAATCCTTGATATTTTCCCTGATAATGTGTCATTTCACCTTGATTTTTTTTATCTTTTTTTTTTTAAGTTACAAGGACCGGTACAAAATTCTCTTTCTTCCCTTGTCTGCATATTTATTATTCCCACTGCTTTCAGAAATACACAGGAAACAAATACACTGTGGTGAACTGGATGCAGAGGTCAAAAGCCACCACAAACATATCGTGTACATTCAGGAGAGGACAACATTAAAACGGCCCCTCTTGCTGAACAATATTACTTCATTTAGCTCATTGTTTAAGTACTCTGACTGCATATTTTTATCTGGCAAACATGTGCCCATACAAGTCAGTCTTCTGTAGAGGATGTAAACCTCCAACTTCTCAATATGGGCATCTTTTGGGCTTTGTTCATGAGTCTCACAAATGTTTTATTTTCAGTGCAGCTTTTCTTTCAAATAAGCCATTACCATCAACAATGTCCATTGGCAAATGGTCAAAATCAAAAGGTTACAGAAAAACTTAATAAATAAATGATGAATGATATTTTATATACTTAGAAAAATATTAGAATATTACGGAAGTTGTTGGTGATCCCATATCATTAATCTACATACAACACTGATCATTTTAAAAGGAAACCTGGACTATTATTGTTAGTTGAGAGCAATGATGAGTATTTCAGAGGAGACGCTGCGCTCTGCTCCTCTAAAGATACATGCTTAATCTATTTTAGCATTGTGCTGCATCTCCCTGATTGCTTGATCTGCTATCAAGAAACAGAAACTGAAATAAAAGACAGGGGATCTGGTCAGCTTTCAAAGTCGAGCAGTATTTGCACAATGTGGCAGCGTCTCATAATGCAGCTTCTTCAAACCCAGGATCGGACAGTCAACTTTACTTCCTTCCTTGTTGTTCATGTAAATTTGTAATTTCAAAAATCCATGCAAACGGGCAGCTTATTGAAGCACTCTGCCTCTGAAATGCTCCTGATGAATCTTAGGTCACGATTAGGAGATAGTGGTTCTGCTCCATCCAATTCTTTGAATTGTTTACACACAGCCTCCATAAGTCAGCATAGGGTTGATGTATGCATCAGAGCTCCTTCTTAATGATTTATTCTGAAAATTGCAAGGTTGATCTGCTGTGTGCAAACTGACACAGATGTGTATCTTCATTTGAGCAGAATGGACAGATGCTTCTGTGCTGCTCCTAAAACATGTTGTGGTGCTTCTGGTGGTCATCCACAGCGGCTGGCACGGTCTTTCTGTGTCTGATGGCACCCAGGGATGAGGCCCTGCCACATGTACACCAGTCATTTAAAAAGCAGAACTTTTTAACATGCATTTGGTCTTTCATCAAAATACAAGCACAGTTTGTCGTGACTGCTTACAACCCTTTTGGGAGCCAAATTTTACTGTGTGAGTGCAGGCCAGTAAGGGAATTAGGAAGGGGGAGGGCCAGTCTCAATCTGCAGCACGATTATAACTTGTGCATATGTATGTCATCACATAGATTAAGCCTTTGATGGTGGAAACCACATTTTTGCACTGACTTTTATTTTATAGCATATTTCTATTCTTTTTTTCAGGTAAATTGTTGATGATACATTTTTGAGTGATCTTAATTTTGTATTTTTGTATGTATTCTTTTTTGTTTCTATACTATCGTAAACAGCATGGACAGATATACTCTCGTTAAAGACTCTACACACAAAAATGTGCACATTGAAATCTATTCCAGTCAAATATGCATGGTAAAAATTATGTAGTAAATCCTTCAAACCTCATACTTAAAGCTGCAGGCCTTAAATGAAGTGGAG
This sequence comes from Arrhamphus sclerolepis, assembly GCA_037176975.1. Classification (NCBI taxonomy): domain Eukaryota; kingdom Metazoa; phylum Chordata; class Actinopteri; order Beloniformes; family Hemiramphidae; genus Arrhamphus; species Arrhamphus sclerolepis. Next base: position 15,588,066 of record JBAMYA010000021.1, on the reverse strand, counting down.
AAATGAGAAGATGCTTGTTTTATACTTTTATACTGATTTGAATTGATTCCTATGACCACAAAATGTTTTGAAGGGTCTTTAATGTAACAGTGAGCAAAAATGAATGATGGATGTAAATAACTGTTACTATTTTTTCACAAATATCAGGTTGTAATAATCAAACTATTGCTGCTACATGGTGGGGGTCCAGCTGTGCTGGGGCGGGTTCAGTGGATGCTCTCTGGATGCGATGTCTCTGTGAATGTGCATGTGGGTGTGTTTATGGGCATGAACGTATATGTGGGTATAATGTGGATGTGAATATACAGTTTTAAAATCTATTATTATAACAGTATCAGATTACTTTCTACATTATAATATCTCTATATATTATTTTTTTTAAGACTCAGGAAGCAGGATGATTCTAAAGTGTGATTAATGAATATTGGAGAAGAGGTAGGATTAAATAAGTTTTACTTCTTCCTACCCTTTTTCAGATATGTTAAACTGGATATTTCTGTTATATCTGTATTCGTACGCACGTGTATGTATATAGACGTGTATATACCGATGAGTGTGTGCACATGGGGTATAGAAATATATATTTTTGTGTATGTACATTCATATAAAACGGATTAATTTATATAGATTTATTAATAAGGGGTTCTACATGTACAAATATATGTGTATGTATGTGCATATATTAGGCAGATTCATATTAGTGTTAAAAAAAATTTCTTTTATTGTATGTGTTGTATGTTTTATATTTCATACAATGGTTTTGACATATCTGAAATGAATCAATAATAATAATAAAAATAATGATAATAATGATAACAAGAAGAAGAAGAGACCATAAAATGGAGTTGCATTATGACAAAAACTTGGCAAATTAATTTAAAAAGTTAAAAATAAATAAATGTATAGTTTGTTTATGTTACTACCATATTTATATGCAATGCACTTTAACACTTTGTGAAGGTGCATCAAATGTTTAAGTGTGTTTTTTTTTGTTTTGTTTTTTAAGTTTTTTGAACATTTCATTCACTGTGCCAGAGAAAAGGAGTCGTGCCAAGCTTCAGCACAAAATGTAACACTCACAGTGTCAGAGAACCAGCCTTTAGGGGTCGGTTGTTCTTGGCCATGATGCAGATTGCCTAGTGTGAAAGCACCCTTAAGAAAATTACTCTTAATTTGAAACTTGACATGGGTCATAAGCTGCAGTGACCCCAACTCTAACAACTAGTCATAGCAGTGTGTCCCACCTGCTTCACCGTGGTCTTCGATTGTTTTACAGAGATACGCTTGCTTTGGCGCAATCCTGACAGCGATCCTGTTACAGGAATGCATACATGCATAACATTTCCATACCATACATTTTACTGTATGGTGATATCCCTTTCTCTGGTCAGACCTATGTGCAAGGTTGAGTACTAGTCCAATATCTGGTGTGATCATTTCCTCTAGAGACAGATGCTGTGCCTCATGTCCAGCCTGCAGAAACTGTGGAGGGGGCTAGACGGACAGTCCTTTACCCCGTCACCACCTATGGAGTGCAGGGAACACCACGCTGAGCAGCGGAGGCTGCGGTCAGACGAACACAGCCGTCACTTCCATATGGCCAAAGCAGGCCTGGACCATGATGTCATTTATGTACACCACTGCCAGCTCGTACATCAGGTTGAGTCTCATCTGAAGCTAATGGCAAAATGAGTAAAGCAGTAAAATGTGTAAATACAGTTATCACAGAACCTCAGCGCAACACATTCATACTAGACAGAGAACAATGCAATCTGCTCTTCGGTCTTACCTCCGCTAGATGCATGTGAGCTGTAACGTACACTGCAAATTAAAAACAGTCTGCTTATCAGAGAAGCAACACACCTACTCGTCTTTTGTTCCTGTCTCCCTCAGTCTCTGGTGGGATTTTGAGCACTGAAAAAAAAAATTGAATGATCTGACCTTTTCATTTTTCTTGCGTTTTGCAGCCCAACCAGTGTTCTGCTTGGCCATGCGGGTCAGCGACTCTGACCTTTTCACCTGTGAGCATAATTCACGCGCATTGGCCATGTGCAGTTTCAACTGGAACTTTAGTGTCACATCTTTCAGAGATTTACCAGGGAAAACTCTTAGGACGAATAATGAAATAATTTACTTCTCTCCCTAAAATGTTAATTGAGCATTATGGAAATGAACTCCGCTGCTTAACACAGATCATCTGGTGTCTTCCATCATGCTTTACAGTTGCTCATTGGAGCTCAGCATGGTGATAATACCACATGATTTAGGGGTGCATATGGTCTCGTCGCTGGCACCACGGGTAGCATGTCTGGAAACGGTAAACGGGTGAATATTCAGTGTCATTCTAACACAGGAAATGGCATCTCTGGGTTACATGGGAAAACAACTGAAATAATATGTGACGTCTTCACTAAATATATTCATTAACATTGTTTTTCTTTTGTGTATATCCTCTTAAACCATCGTAGAAAATATTAGAAGGATAAATGAATGCTGAAAGCTTGTTTACATGCGATAATCAGCTTCTGTCCACCCAAACATACAGTCAGTTCTTGTGCGTTGTTGGATTGGGGTGAGGGGGCAAAAAAGAAACTCAGGGGAAAACTGATCTGGTGCAGAAAAAGGGGGGTTGGGGGCAGCAACAATCACTGTTGTTTCACTCCACTGGCCAACAGTCTCCCCCTGCGTTGACACTGATAAGCCCAGGATGAAAGCGCTTTTGCTGGGCAGTGACACCCCTCACCCTCTCTTCCTTACCCCCCCCCCTCACAGTCAGGCCAAAAGATGCACAAATGATGGATGTTCACACAGCCTCACTCTACAAAAGTAGATATGCGTATTTGCGCTAACCGTGTTCTTGTACCACGTGGAAGGAGAATCACACGCACAGGCCATCCATTCATCAGTTTTACTGTGTTTTTTCCATTTTTACGACCGTGTAAAAATGCCATTCAGGCTCTTAGCAACTGACAAGAGGATTTATCGGTTGTTATCAACCTCCCCCCGATTTCTGCACTTACCGATCACCCGGGTAGCCTTGACAAAATGATACGAGGCAGGAGAGTGAAAAGGAGAGGAGAGGAGAGGGGTGGGGTGGGGTGGAGTGTGGGTTGTATGAAGTGGAGACAGGTTTCAGAAAGAATGAGAAGATGCTAAAGTAAGTAGCAAACCAACGAAAGCTTGGAAGGATGAGTTTCCGCCATCAGTAAGTCTTTCACATCCAGCAGTTCTTTAGATCCAACCCCCCCTTTCAAAACAGCATCTCTTCTTCCTCCCTCCATCCAGGTTAAAGTTCTATTTAACTCATTAATAAGACTTTATCATAAACCTTTTGATTTTACAAGATTTGTTCCTGGAAATGCCTGGAAAAGAAAATGATGGAAATTGCAGGCATCACAAGTAGACTTTCATTCCTTTGTGGCAGAGAAAGTCATAATTGAGTTTGTCCTGTCAACCAGTCGCTGTTGTACGCTAAACCAGTGATGCACCTTGTGGTCTCATGCTGCAGGCTATGTTTTGTCAGGCCAGACAGATGTTAAGACTAACCATCTGGAGCAGTTATGGATGTGGTGCAGGCATTTATTGCTACAAAAATGCACACATACACATGAAATATGCACCAAAAAATGTTTCCTAGGGGCTGGTGGGAGTGGGGGTTGGGGTTTATTTGGGGAAGCTGAAAACCTCCAGCACCTATCACACTATTAGATAAAGTCTCCCAGGCAGTTATTCCAATTAAAGCTATACTGTGACCAAGAGAAAAAAGAAAAATGTCCTCATCTTTATTCAATCGTTTCTTCAGTCATTGAAAGAGATGAATATGAATACTTTCTTGGTCTTGTGAACACTTAAAGGCTATAGCTTCTGTTATCCGACTACTTTTGTTTGACAGCCTCTGTCACATTTTCTTCACACAACAATTTCAACATAAAATAATTCTGCATCCTTACAGCAACATGTTTAAGAAATGTAGACTGTTGTTGTGGCACTGTCAAGTAATGTTTTGAACCTTCGGGGTGCATCCAGGGACCAGGTGTTCTGAAGGGAGATTGGGTTACAGCAGAGAGCTGGTGTTGAATTCCCACTTAACCAACTTGGACTTAGGAGTCATTAGGCCCACTCTGAGCCTGGCATCGAGTCCAGTTACAGATAGAATAACATTAAACC
>JBAMYA010000021.1:15554521-15566605 GCA_037176975.1 Arrhamphus sclerolepis | reverse complement strand
CCCCCCCCCCCCCTTTTTTAGAAGGTGGTGACACAGAAGGGGTAAGAAAGGAAAGGGAGCCTTTTCCCTCCAGGACGTTTTTCCGGTTTTGGGTTTTTTTTTTTTTTTTTGAAGAAGAAAAGACTTTTCATCTGCTTTGCATTCTCATTTACATCCTTTGACTGGAGTCTCTCTTTGCAGATATCGAACATTTGTTTCTGAGGACGCAGGCCCCAACACTCTTGTTGCGACAGTTCTGGCCAAAGACCCAGATGGTGATGGAATAATGTACTCCATAACAGCAGGAAATGAGGAAGGAAACTTTGTCATTGACAGCCAGAAAGGTGATATTTTTTAATTTTCCAGCTGGGTCATATTTGCACCTCTCACACTAATTGACAGGCTTTCCGTTAAACCACACATTACATTTTATCTAATACACTTGTGCTGCAGTGGTGTGCATTGAATGCCCTCTACTTTCAAAGTCAATGTGGGAAGATATTGAAAGTTGATATTAAAAGCTGTATTTCTAATATAAGTTCTGCTCTCTTTATTATTGAAGTTATAAATGTAATTTATAGCACTATTTAGGAAGTTTCCACACTACATTTTTTTTCTGACTGGTGTTGAGAGGAATAGTCCACATGCTTCTCTGCTTTCTAACATTGGTGACTGCACAGTTTATCTTTTTTATTTACCCTTTGATCCGAAACCAGTAGCAATTGCTGTGGCATTTGTCACCCAACCCTTTCAATTCAATTTCACAACAACTGCTCTATCATAGCACACAATCTTTAGGCTGTGCTCTGCCAGCTTCTCTTTCCTTTGTGTCATCTCTTTGTATCCCTCACCATCATTGTCTTTGTTCTATCAGAAAGAGAGAAAAAAAGAAGTAAGTCTGACTGATGCTGGTATATTCAATGTATACTACAGCAACACACACACCCACACACATGTGTATGTATTTGATGTTGTTTGATGGCATCCAATTCCTCAATCAGCATTGTGTGATGCTGTTTGGTACACTGGATGATTGAAGTCTGAAGAAACAAGATATTTTGGCGAATTAAACATTAAGGTTTATTCATTTAACAAACAGGACCGTAGTGTTTTGAAGAACCACACACAGTCACCAGAGTCACCAGAACCTCCCCCTCATGCTGGTCACCATCCTGGTCACACCCTGCTGTGGGATGGCGTCCCATCCTTCAACCAGCGTTTTGTTGCAAGTCATGAACAGCATGTCCAGTCTGATCCTACAAGTGTTCAACGGGGTTGAGGTCAGGACTGCTGGCAGGACATTCCATCATCTTCCCTCCAAAATTCTGAAGGCAGACTCTGATGAACCCTGCATATAAACACATAAATCATGTGTAATAATGTGAACTGACAAAAAGTATTGAACGCACCTACTGTTTATTTAATGCGTCATACAAAAGCCTTTGTTGGTAATGACAGCTTGAAGGTGCCTCCTCTATGGAGAAACTAGTTGCATGCATTGCTCAGTCTTCAAATCTTCAAGGTTCAGTGGGCCTCAACTACATACTCTTATTTTTCGCTAATTTCGTATTTTATTCGGATTCAAGTCAGGCAATTGGCTGGGCCATTCCAGCAGCTTTATTTTCTTTCTTTGAAACCAGTTGAGAGTTTCTTTGGCTGTTTGTTTGGGATCATCGTCGTGCTGAAAAGTCCACCCTCATTTCATCATTCTGGTCGATGGCAGCAGATTTTTATCAAGAATGTCTTTTTTTCTATTCATCCTTCCTTCAGTTATTTGAAGCTTGCCAGTACTATTTTCACAAAAGCACGCCATGATTTTTCTATCTCTAAACTTCACCATTATTTTGGTATTTTGGGGGTAATGTTTGATGGTGTGTATTATGGCATCCAAAGAGATCAATTCTTCCCATCTGATCAGACAATATTCTCCCAGAATTTCACACATTTGTCCAAATGTTGTGCAGAAAACTTAAAACAAGCTTCAACATGCTTTTTCTTAAGCACTGGAGTCTTGCATGGTGAGTGTTCATGCAGGCCATAGCAGTTTAGTCCATTACTTATTGTTTTCTTTGAAACAATTTTCCCTGCTGACTCCTGGTCTTGGTCCTCTACCAATAACTCTACCAATGATTATTTTCACTCCTCTGTCAGAAGTCTTGCGAGGAGCAGCTGGTCGAGGCCAGTCAATGCAGAATTGATGTTCTTTCCACAGCCAGATTATGGCCCCAAGAGTTTCTCACTGGAACATTTAGAAATTCAGAAATGCTTCTGTAACCTTCTGTAAGGTCATGAAGGTCTTGAGCAGGGGGTGAACATGTCTTAGATGTTTCCCTGCCATACACACCATATTGAAACTAATGGTTTGTCATTAAAGCCTGCACAAGTCTGTTAATGACTCCTCCATTTGAATCAAATGTGCTGAATTACAGAAACATCTAACGCATGCAGTCCTTGAGGGCTGGACTTGCCCTCTGTTGGTTTTGAGCATACTCTTTGCTTAACCCATCATAATATGTTTCTTGTGTGGCACCTTGGTTATTAGAAACCTTTTTATAGACCATCCATTGGGACTGAACCAGGTGATATCAATTTGCACTGACAAGGAGCAGCATTGCTTTCTAATTACTGGTTGATTTCAGCTGGTTTCTTGGCTTTCCATGGCTATTTGCACCTCCCTCTCTTCATGTGTTCTCTATGTTACTTCACTTTGTTACACATACCTTAATTTATGGATATTTATAGTTTGATTTTCGCACTTCTGTGGATTGTATCTGGTGAAAGTTTCATGTCAATAGCACCTTTAGAAATATATTTACATAGAAAAATGGTGACATGTTCAATACTTATTGTACCTGCAACATGCATATACACACACGTGAACAAAATTGTTGATACCCTTTCGTTAAAGAAAGAAAAACCCACAATAGTCACACAAATAACTTGAAACTGACAAAAGAAGTCATAAAAAAATTCACTGAAAATAAACTAATGAAAATCAGACATTGATTTTGAATTTTGGTTCAACAGAATCATTAAAAAACAAACAAACAAAAAAACTAATGAAACTGGCCTCGACAAAAATGATGGTACCTCAAGGAAAAAAAGGAAAATAACTTGATCATATTGACATGTTAAACTAAGATGCGTCCAATAATTAGCATGACAGGTGTCTTCAATCATGTAATCAGTCAGTCTGCTTATTTAAAGGGTGAAAATAAGTCACTTTGCTGTTTGGTGTCATGGTGTGTGCCACAATGATGATGGGCCACAGAATGCCAGGGAGAAAGCTGTCTCAGGAGATCAGAAAGAAAATTATAGGCAAGCCTGTTAAAAGCAAGGGATATAAAACCACCTTAAAGGAGCTTGATGTCCCTTTAACTACAGTTGCAAATATTATTCAGAAAGTTAAGGTCCACGGTATTGTAGCCAACCTCCCTGGATGTGGCCACAAGAAGGAAATCAATGATAAACTGAAGAGACAGATCAAACGAATGGTCACCCAGGACAATTTCTATAGAGATCAGAGGCCAAGGTGCATCAGTGTCAGATTACACCATCCATCACTTTTTGAGCCAAAGTGTACTTCATGAAAGACGACCGAGGTGGAGACCACTGTTGAAAGCCAAGCATAAAAAAGAGACTGGGATTTGCCAAAATGCATGTTGACAAGCCTCAAAGCTTCTGGGAGAATGTCCCTTGGACAGATGAGACAAAAAACTGGAGCTTTTTGGCAAGTCACATCAGTTCTATGTTTCCAGATGCACGAAGCACACAAAGAAAAGAACACTGTACTGACTGTGAAACATGGAGGTGGCCCGGCTATGTTCTGGGGCTGCCTTGCTGCATCTGGCACAGGATGTCTTAAATCTGTGCTGGGGACGATGAAATCTCAAGACTGTCATTCTGAATGTCCTGCCCAGTGTCAGAAGGTGTGGTCTCGGTAGCAGACCATGGGATTTTCAACTGGACAATGACCCTAAACACAACTAAACACACCCAAGAATGGCCAAGAAAGAGGAAAAACATTGGACTTTTTTGAAGTGGCCTTCTGTGAGCCCTGATTTTAAATCCCATTGAATGTCTGTGGAAGGAGCTGAAGCATGCAGTCTGGAGAAGGCAGCCTTCAAATCTGAGACAGCTGGAGCAGTTTGCTCATGAGGAGTGGACTGAAATACCTGTGTACAGGTGCAGGACTTTCATTGTGAGTTACAGAAGTTGTTTGATTGCAGTGGTTACCTCAGAAGGTTATGCCACATAGTATTAAGTTGAGGATAAAAATTATTTTTGCCCAGGCCTGTTTCATTAGTTTTTTTTTTGTTTGTTTGTTTGTTTGTTTGTTTTTTTTAATGATTCTGTTGAACCACAATTCAAAAGCAGTCTGATTTTCATTGGTTAATTTTCAGTGATTTTTTTATTTATACTACTTGTTATTTCTGTGGCCATGCAAACAAACACTTGAGTACACACTCAGTAAATAGCCTTAATAGCTAGTAGACCTGGTATTATATTTGTAAACAAAGTTGACATTTGAGGCAAGAGGGAATAACAGCTCACTTATTTGGGTGTAATTTCAATGTCACACTTTTTCATTAGGAGCTCAGGGCCTTTTCCTGCTTGTCAAAATCACAGGACAGGGTAGAGTCAAGCTTGTGCATCTTTCTGGATCGTGCTTTTTCATCCTTAATCAAGTGAATTGAAAGAGATGAATAGGAATCCAGCATGAGAATAAAAAGCCTCTCCGTGCCCTCTCTTCAGTTGCTCTCCCCCCTCATCACAGGCTGCTTGCTCGTCCTGCAACCTCTTATGTTTTTGTGTTTCTGTTGACGAGAAACGTGTTGACTCAGATGCTCTCCCCTTTTATCCGACCTTTTATCTTGACTGTTACATGAAAGCAGACAAAGAAGGCAAGACGAACAGCTAATAAGCATTCACTGAACTAGGTTAACATCTAACCAAGGTTTCTTCACTACTTTATGATTTCACTCAGGTGTTTCAGATGGATTGGCATTTTTAGAAGAAGGCAGGCAATTAAATCAGAAATGTGACAAAATAACAGCTGCGAAATTTGTTTTTGGATTCAACCAGCATATCAGATTTTTGCCTGACTGTGGACCTCTGCGGATTTGAATTTTCACAACTCACTCTCACTCTCGACTTTTAGTACAGCATACAGTATACATTTTCCGCTGTGTTTTATTGATAAGTACCTCACTATGCAAAGTCACAATGGCAATAACACGATGCTAAATAACTAATGAATGGATGCCCATGCTCTGGAAAGATGGACCATATTTTAATGTGTAATGTGCATAATAATGGGTCTTTGCTCTCTCTAGGGTTGATTCGTCTCCGCTCAACCCCCCTGCCCAAGCTTCAAGGACTGGAGTATGTCCTGAATGTAACAGCTACAGATGACAATGCATCAGGCGGACCCCATCCTCTCTCTTCCACTGCCAAGGTCATTGTTGGTGTTGATGATGTCAACAACAACAAACCTATCTTTGAGGAGGTGAGGATTGTTTATCAAGAAAAAAAAAACAAAAAAACAAATGGTACGTTAGAAATATCTCAGTTGCTCAACACATACAAAACGTGAAAAATTAAAACTTATTGTTTTCCAGAAGAGGGTGGAAGTCTTTACCTTTGTCTGGACCTGTTGCCACGCAACTAACAGATCCAATCCACTGGAGGATGCCCAAATAAAAAAAAAAAAACACTGGTGGATTTTCTTAAAATTAGATAAAACCATGCTGATTATTCCCTTCTATTTTTAGTTCTTATGCTTTACTAAGCTAATGAGCTAGTGTCTGTAGCCACATTAAGGGCCAACACAGATCAGACACAGTTATATGCATCTTCCATCTACAATGTTACATGCATGCTTTTCCTAAAATACCACGTTTGGTTTTTGTTTTTGTTTTTTTTTTAATTTAATACCACACGTTTTTTTGTGTCTTTATTGCTTTCTCATTGAACCTTTAGTAAAAACTATCAGCCCAGCTGAGTCACCAAACTGAAACATTTCTTGGTTTATATTTACACATAGAAAAATAAACATTCAGAGTTCATAGTTTCTTCTAACTTGTCGCAATAACCTACCCAGGGATTTGAAATGTTGTATGGAAAAACCTCTTTTAATACACCTCAGTGAGTCATTGAATCTTTTTGACACCCTAATGTAAATTTATTTACCCGTTCATAATACACAACAGGGCTAGGCGATATGACCTCAAATCAATAACACGATTAACTGAACAAGTTACCTGAGCAATTATTTTGGTATTTATTTTATGTCTTCATAGATCATGTTTTTGCTGCAAACACAATCAATGATTAAAAGTGGGATATTTTTTCTAATGAAAGAGCACATATCGTACTTTAAACGAATGAAAGGAAGCACATACTGTTTAATATTTCAAAGACAAGGAATAATTCAAATAATTGATACGAGCAAGATCACATAGTGTATTGATTCTGAATGTCAGTTTCAATGAATTTTGGATTAAACGTCCAGCTCTAATCCACACACTAGACCATGAGTATTTCTGACAAACACTGACCGTATGTGTCCTTGATTCTAAGGAACATGAAATGACAGTGTTTTACTCAGGTGACCGGACTCATGCTTGTTATTGTCATATTTCTTTACAAACTTCCTCTCATTCTCTAAGTAAACTTCAGTTAGTCCTCTTTCTATCACTCCTTCGTCCTTCTCTACAGCCCTGTTATTTTCTTAGAGTACTTATTTCCCTTGCCTCCATCTCTCTCCGCTCTGTTTTCCCTTGAGTTCTGATTAACCTGCACACCCACTCTATCTTTAGGCACTCCACTGGGATTTCAATTAATTTATGAAAAAAAGTGCAATATCATCACAATATTCCACACCTGTTTAATTAACTTCCTCCGTAATTAGGAATGGCTTGAACTTCAGCAGAAGACATACACAGGAGGAGCTCTTGGGGTCTTTTGGGCTGACCGGGAACTCTTGGCAACTTGATACAAGTAAATATCAAGTTATGCCTCAGAACCACATGGGCTGACCTTATGTTCTATATTTGAGCTTTTTATGAACAGCTACCTACAGGCAATGCCGTCCCCGCTATCACGTCCTATGACCTCTTACATTATTTCTCTTGCTTGGATCCTTTGATCCATCCTTATTCGTTTGTGTCACTCCAGCTCCTTCTTGATGTTTGTTTTTCATTTTTTTCATGTCCATTGTGTTGGAAGAGTAGCTTTCACTCGTATATGATTACAAAAGAGAAATTCTCCAGAGATAGACTTTTAATCTGGGGCATCTGATCATTAGGAGGAGTGGATTGAATTCTCTCTCATTCTCTCTTCTCTGCTGGCTCTTCAAAAGAAGTCATTTAAAGTGTTTCCATTTCCATATATGCGGACTACTGAATCTGTAACTTTTGCTGATGCACAATACCTTCCTGCGCTTTGTGCACACTGACCTTCTGTTTAATGAGTTTATTTTGTTTGATCTTTCTATTCTCATTATTATAACATATTCTGACAGTTCTACCTTTTATTTACTTGTCTTTCCCTCTATGCTACCCCACCTCTCTTTTTTTTACCTCAGTGCCAGCAATACCGTGAGCAGGCTTCAGTGCTGGAGAACCAGCCAACAGGGACTTTTGTGTTGCAAGTGCATGCAGTGGATGCAGACGAGGGAGCAAATGGAAAAGTCAAATATGGCCTAATGCACAGAGACAGTGCCATGCCCGCCTTTAAAATCCATCCAGACACAGGTAGAGCAGACACGAATTGTTGGGAGATAAATAGGTCTCAATTTTCCACGGGGGTACAGAGTACCCTGTACACAGACAGTGATGCAGTTTTATTTAAACCTTTATATGTAATTGTAACTTTAAGACAAAAATATAAGATATATGAGAAAAGAAAAAAAAGAAGTATATGAGAGAAAAGGATGCATATCTAGTGAAATCAAATGTTCACATTATTAAACTTTCTTTTTACAATAATATAAGTCAAATCCCAAAACGTCTATACAGAGCAACCTTTCATGAAACTTTGATGTGTAGATTCATTATAAATAATCTTGTACATAATGAAGGAGAAGGCAAATATAGAAGCTACTCTGACACCTTAATATGTGAAGTGAATATGTTATTCCCTCACTCATCTTTTTTCAGCTTGCTTTCTATCTTCTTTATCTTCAGATTTAATAACAAAGTTACTGCTCTTGAAAGGAATGCTCGGCTTACTCAGAATAAACTCATTACTGTTTACGTGTCTTGATTTATGGATTGATGGATGGGTGGACTCAGTTGGAGGAATTGGAAAACCACTTAATGGATGACTGAATTTATATATAATCATGTATGCATGTTTGCCAGTTTTGTGAACGGGCTGATTATGATTCTGACTTCACAGGAGTGATCGTGACAGCCAGGCGCTTCGACAGGGAGCGGCAGAGAGAATATTCCATTACTGTAACGGCCACTGATTGGGCTGAGGAACCGCTCATTGGCATTTGTCAGCTCACCATCCAGATACTGGATCAGAATGATAACAGCCCCAAGTTTGAGAATCTGCGCTATGAGTGTAAGTGTTGCAAATATAGTATTCCTACCGGTATGTAATTGAAAGATAAATAACAGTGAAGCACAGCCAACGTGCTGATAGTTGCAGACATAAACAATTATTAACTGCACTCAATTGTTCATGAACTGACCCTTGGGTTCTCTTATTGGATTACATTCATTAATGATCAAAAACAGATTTTTTTTTTACATAACACAAAATGTTACAGCGAGTGTTTTCACTTCCTGCTTGAATCATGGAGGCAGAACAAAATGTTATAGCGCTTATCTTTTTAAAGTCCACCCCCCCACCACAAGACCTGCCTTGTTCTTTTTGGTCAGTTGGTGAAGCGCCAAGGTAGCTGCTCAGTCATAGCTTGAAGTGTGCCAAACTAGAAACAATAGGCAGCCCTTTTGCAAATTAATTAAATGAGGAATGCAGAAAGCTGGACCTATGTCTCCATTAGATCTTTTACAAGCCAACAAATTGATATAATATATTGAAGAAGGTGAAAAAAAAGGATGAATATAATTTAACATATTCATTTAAGGATGCAGCCACGTGAAAAAGAAATCTCAGCCTCTTTCATTTCATTTGTCATATGTATCTGGTGTGGTGAGACATTAAAACAGCAACAACAAACTCAGACAACAAAACAATAACAACAACACACGATATATTGCTGAGTGTCATAATTTATTTAACAAATATTAAGCCAAAATGCAGAAGGATAATGGAAAGTGTGAGAACACTCTATATCCCAACAGCTTTTAGAAAAGCCTTTAACAGCAAAAACTAGAAAGTAATGCGCTTGACAGTTTGGTATTAAGTGTTTGTGCTGATATGTCATGTATTATGAACAAAAACATCCTCTGTCTTCTCATTTGTACAAAGGACATTGTTCCATAAGACTTGTGGCTTGTCTGGATGATTTTTAAATCATGCTGTCATGAACCCTTAACATTTAACATGCTGACTTATTTATGTCAGTAAAGTCTGAGACATAGCTCTTGGGGATTTTTTTCAATTTCTCTGAGTATTTCCCTAGGTAGCAAAGAATATTTATCCAAACATCTACTGCATCTGCACCACATTAGACCTTGAGTAATGGTGTTGACTCAAGGTAGGCGTGGCTGCCTAAACTCAGCTACATTTCCAACAGACACGATCTAAAGCTGTCTTTTGTGGTCCTGCGACATGCTCGGGGAGCTAGGTTAGGGGACATCCAATTTTTGAACCCTAAAATTGCCCAAATCTGTAGTTTTCTATGACTCACACTTGGCCATGGCTGATGTCATTGACTCTCAGCGAGTGTGACTGCCTAAATGTAAGTTCTCATCTGCCAGACATGGACCACATTTTCATTTCCCTTGTGGCCTTTGGGCCATGCCTAGCCCTCATAACCCTTGCCATAATCAATGTCAAAGCCAGTTTCTGAGATATAGGTCTCATCTGAACCATATTGTGCATCACAAGCCCTAACCCAAGTTAGGCCCAACTCTTGAATTTTTAGGCATGTATGACAGTTACCAATGCTGTAACAGAGCCACAAGGTTCAAAGCAGCCTAGATTAGCTGTGACCTTCAGGTAAACTTAGTGGGACTTCCACTCTTGAGAGGACTATTGTTCTGAATAATTTTCTCACTTCGAATGATGGACCCCAAATCATTTGAAAATAGTTTTAAACCCTCCTAGCAAAAATGATTTTATGACATTTGCTGATATCATTACTCCTTGATGGTAAATGAATTGAGTGCATTTGATTAACAGCACCTGGCTGCCGTTTACCCTCTTAATTTGTGTGAAAGCAGTACGATTATATGCTGTTTTTCAGGTGATTCTTCTGCATTTCTTTTCAGTTTTTGCATAATGAATAATGGCATCATGTAGTAAGCATTTTGTTGCTCATGTTTGGTTGAATCTAGCTCATTTTAACCCTAGTAAGAAACAAGTTTTTGTTTTTTTTATTTTTGTGAATCATAAAACCTTAGAAACGAAAGAGGATGTACTTTCTTTTTTACATGAATGCATGTATGAAAGTGCCTCTATATTTGATTTTATTCAGAAAAACAGAAGATACTTTTTATTTCTTTTTACATAATGAATTTTATCAGAGGGAAGAAACCAGATTGTATTGTATATTAACCACTGTACATCCCATCCTATATGCTTGAATGTCTTCTGCAATATAATTGATTCTGGAAAAAAAAAAAAAGATATTTCATCTCTTCAATTAGAAAACTGAGTGTGCATAAATAATTTCTGTCCTCTCTAGACTTCCTGAGAGAAGACACTTTGGTAGGTACCAGTTTCCTACGTGTGGCAGCTCATGATGATGACTTCGGCACTAATGCAGTCATCACTTACTCCATGTCGCTGGAGCAGCCGGAGTACCTGCAGGTCAATCCTGTCACTGGATGGGTGTACGTTAACCAGCCCATATCTCAGGTTGGTCATCAGTCTTTAGCTGGGTTTCTGTCAGCTAACATACAAACACAAACACGTACACGTGTCCCACATGCACATACGCATGGACACATACACGTAGACACTCACAGAGGCAGTATCAGACTTTGGCCTATGGGTCTGTGTCAACAAAGTTAATGAACGAGCCACATCAAAGCGCCTCTGCCTCCGACTACCAGAGTGTGGAGCATGTCTGCTCCCAGAGGTGCAACTTGTGAGAAATAACACAGAAAAAGAAAATGGTAGAAAACTAATTCAGGTTAAACTAATTATTTAAGACTCGTTTCAGCAAGCTGAGATTTCTTTGTTTATATTTGTTGACTATCATGTATTACACAATTACACACACAAAAAAACTGTATTTTAGAAAAGCCTAATGGTTCTGTAGCTTACATAAGGTGATTGTTTGAATGGATGGCACACATTTTTAAGGAGCTAATTATCGTGCACAGCAACAGTGTCTATTTTAATTAGTCTGGCTTTGATGTGGTGAATTTAAGACTTTTTTTTTTCTCCCCCATCATCATTTATCATCTGATTTTTCGATGGGGAAACTAACAGCTATGTAAGACGAGACATCTATACTATGCTATTATTGTCACTGAACATTTGAAAATATGCATGCAACTCCAACGATTCCATCTGTTCAGGAACTATAATTTTACAGATGGCCATTCACGTAAGATACAAAACAGACATGCATGAAATAAAGTATATACCCTTTTAATTCTGAAACTCTCACATATGGGCATGATCTCTGGTTCTTTTCAAGTTGTAAAATCTGGTAAACATAATGAGACATATTAAGTTGTGACTACCAGATGTATAGAATAAGTGTGGGATGAGTAAAGTAGGTTGCATAGATTATATAGCCACCTTTAGAACAATTTTCTGTAGGACATTGCTTTGTCTATGGGGATTCATTTCTGTAGAACCACATCATTTCAATAAGGTGGAGGTCTGTATATGACGGGCATGGAAATATCTAGATTTCCCTCTTCGTCTGTACTTTTTAGATTTGTTGGTTCACTTATTTTTTTCCATGTATCACTTCTAAAATTTGACTTTCTTTTTTTTTGTTAAATA
>JBAMYA010000021.1:15535335-15546046 GCA_037176975.1 Arrhamphus sclerolepis | reverse complement strand
AGATAGATAGATAGATAGATAGATAGATAGATAGATAGATAGATAGATAGATAGATAGATAGATAGATAGATATTATTTGGAGAAATGCAAGACCCAGAGGAATGGGTTTTATATGCAGAGGATATGATGGAAAAAGCAGACTTATCTAAGCTCACCAAAGTCTTAGCCAAACCCTATTTCCTGCACCACATTTTCCTGTAAAACTAAGAACACAGAAGGCATAATTTTGAAACACTCTCTCTTTTGAAACCAACATGTCTTCCAGTTAACCTTGAAAGAGCAATTTTGACTTATTTTATTTTATTAATAAGTGAAGATGTGGAGGCTGTGCGATTTTTGCAACATACCAAAAGTTTGAAGTCTATTAATGGAAAGGCCATCAAAACTAAGGACGTAGACCAAAACACTTTCCCTGAAAGAGTCCACAATATAAAATCCTTTTTTTTTTTTTTTTTTTTTTAAAAGAAGAGGAAAAAAAACTCACTGTCTCAAGTACACACTGTCATCTGGTCCAATACAGAAAAAATTAAGAGCTGAAAACTGGTTTTAATGTTGGATCTTAAAGTGGGTAGGAAGACTTTAATATTCACGTGAAGTCCATAAAACATTCTGTTATACCCCTCATTGCAGAAACAGTGGGTCTACTTCTTGAGTTTTATTGGAATCAGTGTAAAATATAGAGAGATTTTCAAAGTTTGTCTTTAAAAGCAATTTTAGAACAAATCACTGTCTTTACTCGCTATTGCATCTAATAAATAAAAGCGTAAATCTCTAATAAACTTACCTTTTTTGTAGTAAAACAGGGTTTGGTTTCAGTGTGTGCAAAGTGATGTTTGGTGTGGACAATGATGTTTTTTAGTTGTAGCTGCCTCCAGTATAGATTTTATTTTTAGACTCGCATCGTTTTGTTCTAAAAATTCTTGACTCTTTACTGACAATGGCAGCTCTGTCTCTTTCTGCACACTTACCTACAATATTGTGGACATACAACTGCCACAGAAACAAGCAGAATGTCAGACTGAATGGCAGAAACGTGACAAATGATTTTCCTCAACACAAGTAAGAATAATTAGGTGTGATTTTACAGTGCCCCAGCCTTCACAGATGAACAATGTTTATATATTGATCTCAACACGTATTTATGTTTTTATTATTCAAATGTAAAAAATAATTTAAATCAGTGTATTGAAGAATGCTTCTTGAAATGATCATATAATCAACTTTTAATAGATGACCATAAGATAGATATTGTTACCAGGAGTTTACTGTTATTGATTTGCTTGATTCAGGTTTGCTTTCTTTCTTATCTTATCTTTATAAATACAATATAAGCTGAAATCGGTCAAGAAATGTCATGATCTACCTTTCTGTACTTTTTAGACAATCAAGGCAACCTCTCAACTGGGTGATCCAAGGGTGACCTATAACCTTGAAGATGGGATGGTTCCTGAAACCAACATGCCAGTTCGTTTCTATCTGTCCCCCAACCGTGAAGATGGCTCTGCGTCCATTCTGGTCTCCGAACCGCTGGACTACGAAACCACACCCTTTTTCTCCCTCCAGGTCCGGGCCCAGAATGTGGCTGCAGTGCCTCTTGCTGCTTTCACAAGAGTTTATGTCAATATTACAGGTATGTTTTATACATCTTTGCTCTTTTTTAAGAAATAATGCATTAAATTTTAGCAAGATGAAATGCGGGGAAGTCAGAACTACATCTTTTTTTTCCTTTTTGAAAATTTAAACTCAAATAGTGTGCAATTACAGAGGCGACAGTTCTAAATTCTTGAGAACCAGCTGTCTGTGTGAAATTATTTACATTTTGACATAATTTGTCTTCTTTTCTAAGACGTCAACGACAATGTGCCATTTTTCACATCTTCCATCTACGAAGCCTCAGTAACAGAGGGAGCCCAGATTGGGACTTCAATTCTCCAAGTGTCTGCCCACGACAAAGATCTGGGTCTTAACGGAGAGGTTAGTGCTGTTTCTGTTTGTGTTCATGCTGCAGAGTAACGAGAAATAACAAGATCCAACTGGATTGTCTTAAATTAAATTTTTGTGCCTCTTCCTTGCTAAATCATCCATGTCACACAAGAAGGAGCATTATGTAACATCACACCACAATCCCTCAAGTGTGGGATTCTTTTGTTCCACTGAATTACCAAGGTGGAGTTGGGAGCTGCTGTCATCAGCTGTCTAAATGATTGTGACATTATTGGTGGAAAAGTGTGTATTGATTTGATTTAATAAGGAGAAAGACTATGGGAGTATGATGAAAACCTCCTGACATTTTCAGCTACAGCTCCTTCAATTTCTGATTTTATCTGCAGGTTATTGTTTGAAATTTAAAACATTATTGTGTGTTGAAGCTTAATTTTCTAATTTCTCGTGCTCCACAGATCACTTACTCACTGCTTAATGACAGCAATGGAGACCACCATTTGTTTCGTATTGACCCAAAGCATGGGATCATCTACACAGAAGCTGTATTTGACCGTGAGGCTCGTAGCTCCTACTTATTGGAAGTTCAGTCAGAAGATGGCCAAGAGTCAGCCCGACCGGGCAAGAACAAACAGCCCAACACAGGTTAGAAATGATGGATGGATGGATGGTATAATTGCGTATAATTGACCAAGTCATTTTCTTAAGACATTAAGGACCATAACTGTTTTTAACACTGGATTCTTTATGTGATTGCCACCAGACAGTATTATTTCAAAACTTTTACTTTTAAAACATGTGTTTGTAACACCCCAACAGTTAAAAAAAGAAGAAGCTATCTATATTTCAGATGGATGAGAAAATACCACAAAATAAATTTTCCCTGAGTTTCAGGAGGTTTTGGGTATGCTCTGGATGCTCTTGATTTGTGTCATATAGCTTTGATCAAGCTAGCTTCATGGACATATGGAACAGGCCAGTTGGACATATCATTTCTCAAAACTCAATGCAGTGCTGCCAGAATGCATGACAGTGTTTTTTTTAAATAAATGGTAAATGGTAAATGGCTTGCACTTATATAGCGCTTTACAACTGTAGTTATACAGCACCAAAGCGCTTTACACTGTAAGCATTCACCCATTCACACACACATTCACACACCAGTTGTCGGTTGCCATACAACGGCGCTGGCCTGACAACCGGGAGCAATCAGGGATTCAGGATATATAATTCATATGAAGGGTGGATTTATGGATTATTATTGTCTTAAACTACCGGTTGAGCAAAAACAATGTAAATAAATACTTTTTATTTTCTTGCCAAGAGGTACATTCAGAGAAACAATTTCCATGTCTTTGTAGTATTTTAATGTTTGGGTAGCAGACAGACTGGAAGAGAACTCACTTACTTGAGAACTCATTTCTCACTTCTTTTTTTTAAATTAAGGATTGTATGTTCTCTGAATGTTAATAATTATTCAATTTTCAGTGAATTTTAATTGACATCTAGATGGTAAACCTTTGATTTTCTGAACATTAGTCTCAATGTTTTGACTATATTTCGAAAGTGAGAGTGAAGTTTTAAATATACAACAAAAAATGAATTTGATTTGATGTTATTTATTGAAAGAAATTAAGGAAAATGTAAAAGAAAGGGTAAACTCATTAAAAAGCATTGAGGAGTTAGATTATATTTACCTTACAGGGTATTTATCTGAAAGAACATATGTTTTCATGAGATAAATATCATGTCCGTGAATTTAAAGGTGTTTTACCTCCACGCAGCTGCAAGCAATAGAAAGGAAAACATTTCTTTCAATAGAGAGAAACTCTGACTTGTCATTTTATCTATAGTTATGGATTTCTGTAATATTACTGACAAGATCACAAAGATTAGCTTAGACTTTAAGGTCTAAGGTATTTTCAAGCGTGTGGAAGTCAGGCAAAATATTGGGCCAATAAGAAAACCAGGCCATGACCGCATCGTTTTCCATTTAAAAGCCAATGTTCTCAGGGAACATTAATTATTCTGTACACCAACAACTAAAGTAGACAGTGAATAAAATACCCCTGCCTGCCAGATAGCTCCAGCTAAATTGACATTGGACACCTTGAGCTATTTATTTTTCTTGGAAATTCTTGACTATAAACTAAACACCTACTCCTCTTTCTACGAGTAAAATTATCCATATCTTTAAACTCTGATAAGATTGTTAAACAAAAAAAATGACATCACATCAGCTATAATTGACACTTTAACTTCAAAGCTGATATTCCAGACCTTTTTCTTTTTTCACTAACTGCCTGGCATTCAGTCAAACAAAAATATTCCCTGTTTTAGGTCAGTAAGGATTACAAAATAGTTTATTTTTGCTAAATTCCAAAATAATGAGAGAGAGATCCAGGCATCTGGAAATTGTATCCAAAGATGATCCAGACTTTCTGATGTTTTGGCTGATTTCATTTGATTTTCCCATGATGTCACACATGAAAACAGTGTATATCCACAAATCTGCCTTCAATTATATCAGTCATTGTCAATTGAGCCATCATCCCAAAAGACTCTAAAACCATGACCATGAATTCTTTAAAAGCATCGTAATCTCAGTGCATGTAAACATTTGGCTTTCACAGAATAAAACGTAAATCAAAAAGAAATCTCTCATTCTCTTGGCATTTAACAAATAAAAATAATTTTGCTAATCCTAACTGATTTAAAACAGGAAAAGTTTGGACTCAACTAATGTCAGACAGTGAAAAGAAAAATGTTGTAGCTTTATATACACCGTATGTAAACTTTTGATTTTAACTGTATATACAATATAACATAGAAGCAAACGTGTTTAATTTTTTTTCACTTTCCCAGCAGTTTCTGTACCTGCCAACAGCAAGTGGCAGATTCAAGAGGTTAAGCTGTAATGTTCTTATAACATTGTTACTACTGTTAAAACTAAGAAGAAATGTAATATGTATGCATGTAATATGTAAATAATAGTTGAAAAAATGATCAATGAACATATGGACTTAGTATAATGTGTATAGAGAGCTAGTTGACTTTTAGGTGTGTATGTGCTAGAATGGCATGCTGTTTGTTTTTTTCTTATCTTCCACCATTGTGTCATTCCTGTAGACACTGCATACGTGAGGATTTTCATCAGCGACGTCAACGACAACAAGCCTGTCTTTGCTCAGCGACTGTATGAAGTCGGTGTTGACGAGAACGCAGATGTGGGCCTGGTTGTTGTCACTGTTAGTGCTAATGATGAGGATGAAGGTAAGCTTGATGAAGCAAAAGACTGGTGGCTTACACCAAGACTTGTGTGATAACCAGTACCAACATTAAAGCTTTTGTGAAATCAAATAGAAACAGTTTTTTGTGACGTGACCTAAATTTGCAGAACTATACATAAAGTTATCTTGAGTTTTTTTTTTTTTTTCCCTGTCTGGCCTGAGCCCTGGGAAAATCATGTTGCTGAAATCAAGCAATGTGCTAGATTTAGTAGTCATTAAAGTGTTTGGTAATGCACTGTAGCACATATGCTCCAAAAAGACTGACACGCTCCCACACAGTAGGTGGGCAGGATTTAAGCAATAAAGCAGTTGCTCATCCTCTGTACAGAAGTAGCCTAAGATCCCTTTACCGGGAATATTTAGTCCATTAATCAAGTATTTATGCAGACTGAGGGTGCAGCTTAGGCTGGTCTGCAACACTAATGATGAATAGCGATGGAATAACACCAACCCCCAATGTACCAAATTGTTGCATTTGTAGTAGAGAGACCATGCTCAATCTGTCTTGTTTAAAAGCTCCACCCTGGGTCTGACTGCTGTAAGCCTGCCAGAGTCCTGTGGGAGACAGAGCATTTTGTCAGTTTGAGCTCTGTTAATAGTTCAGATTAATGCATTTACATGGGATTTTAGCTACTGTAACCCAACAGGATGATTGGAATCAAAGACTCTACATCCCAGAAGATTATCCAATCCATTCCAATGTTAAAAAATTTGATTGGATTGTCCCAATGGAATTCAGATTATGTGTTCAGATAGAGTTTCTCTTGCCTAAACCACATCCAATAACTTCACCCAATGCTCAGACTCAGTCCCTAGAGGGCCACATGCTAGTCCATTATACTGCTTTCCACTTCCACTAACTACTTTTTTCAGCACCCATTTGTTTAATTAGTATCTGATTAAAGCCAAAAAAGCAAACAGAAAGTTTCCCTTTAATTAGGTAATCAAAACCGAAATGGTCACATGAAAATCTACTAATCCAAAGTCTCAGAATATTAGATGAACCTTTGTGGTACCACCTTTCTGCTGTTACAATAATGTAACAAGGTAAAGGTAATTTACATAAATGTGCAACAGTGAAGTATTCAGTAATGATACAATGTTAAAGCAGTCTGTAGTTGATATAGATGCTTTCTTAAAATATTTTACATTTTTCTATATCTGCTACAGGGGCCAATGCAAAGCTGCGCTACCAGATAACATCTGGCAACAAAGGCGGTGCGTTCGACATTGAACCCGAAGTTGGTACAATCTTTATTGCACAGCCGCTGGACTACGAGAAACAAAAGAGGTACAAGCTACTGGTGCTGGCCTCAGACGGGAAGTGGGAAGACTACGCTGCCATTGTTGTCACTGTGGTTAACAAGAACGACGAGGCGCCTGTGTTTTCCATGAACGAATACTATGGATCAGTCACAGAAGAGCTTGATGGATCACCTGTGTTTGTATTACAGGTGAGAGTTTGAAAGGAGTACTCCATAAAGTTTTGAGCTGGTTTCCATGGAATAACTGTAATCAATAACTAAATTCTCATTTTTTTCAATCTGCACCTGTTCTCAGTGTTGGTTTATGTGGCCGCTAACTAATGTGTACAATTGCCTATATGTCACTTCACTTTATCTAGCGCTAGTGTTTTACCCTAGCTTGCATTTTAATTCCACTAAATTACAGAGATAACAGTGGTGGATCTTGTGAAGGGAAATTCAGCAGTTAGGCTGTCACATACACTCTCAGGCCAGATGTGAGAAGCATGTCTGATCAGAGCTCACTGCTTTAATTTATGTGGTCAGAAAAAAAAAAAAAAAAAAAAGTAGAAACTCTTAAATGGGCTGTCTGACAAAATCCAAGGCAAGGAGAAGTTGGTTGATGGTTGTGAAGAGATAAGAAGGAGCAGTAATTTGGTGTCTGGATTAATGACAAGCAAATTTTCTTACAAAAGTTGTTTTTATCTCTATAGGTGACAGCCACTGACCCAGACAAAGATGCAGACCAGGGTGCCATACGGTACTCCATTCATGGCCAAGGGGCAGAGTCGCATTTTATGATCAACGACATCACAGGGGAGATGTATGCTCAGCGCACCATGGACCGAGAAGATCGTTCTGTCTGGCGCTTTGTTGTCATGGCAACAGACGAAGAAGGCGAAGGACTTACTGGCTTTACGGATGTTATCATCAATGTGTGGGACATCAATGACAATGCTCCTGCCTTCTTGTGCGCGCCTGATAATTGCAATACTAATGTGGCAGAGAACTCTCCTCCTGGAACATTTGTTGTGGAAATGACTGCGGTCGATCTTGACGATGCAGCCGTAGGTCAAAATGCAATCCTCACCTACAGGATTACTGAGAATGCACATAACATGAACCACGCAGACCTTTTCACTATTGATTCCAGCACTGGAACAATTTCTGTGGCAGCAGAGGGTCTGGACCGAGAGCTAGACGACAGACACCATGTGGTAGTAGAGGCCAGGGATGGTGGGGGTTTAACAGGAACAGCTACTGTCACTGTTTTGGTAACAGACATTAACGACCATATACCAAAGTTTAGAGACGACTGGTGTGGTGCTCGTGTGCCTGAGAGCACTCATGAGGATGCTCCCCTTCTGGAGCTGAACGCTGTGGACCCTGACGATGGAAAATATGGACAACTGTCATTCAGTGTGGTAGGAGGAGATTCAGAGCAACAATTCTACATGGTTAGTCACAGACTGGAGCAGACGGGTACCCTGAGAATGAAGAAAAAGCTGGACTTTGAGCTGCCAGGAGAGCAGCGCTTTAACCTCACCATCAAGGTAGAGGACTCTGACTATTCCAGCCTCATCCACTGTCTGATTCTCGTGGAGGATGAGAATGATAATCCCCCTGTATTTACCCCAAGTACCCATGTGCTGCCCCCTTTGCCAGAGGATGCAAAAGTAGGAACCAGTATCATACAGGTGGTGGCCACTGACTCAGACTCAGGCTTGAATGGGGACGTTTTTTACAGCATTCTTGCACAGTCAGACCCATATGATCATTTTACAGTCAGTCATTCTGGTGTTGTTACTGTCGCCAAGCCACTGGATAGGGAGACAGTAGCAGGTTATGAGCTGGTCGTCATGGCGACAGATCGTGGTACACCAGCGCTGACTGGCAGTGTCACAGTCCACTTGCCATTACTAGATATGAATGATAACGGGCCAGAGCTGGAAGCAGCATACAATCCTGTGCTGTGGGAGAATGGTCCAGTACCTCAAGTGGTGTGGCTTAACCAGAGCTCAACTCTACTTTGTGTTGTGGACAGAGACTCCCCAGATCATGGGCCTCCTTTCTTTCTCTCTCTGCCCTCAGTTTATTTTACTGATTTCCACCTACAGGACCATGGAAATGGTTCTGCCACGCTTACTGCCCTCAGGAGATTCGATAGGGAAAGGCAGAGCGAGTTCCACTTGCCAGTGATAATGATTGACAGTGGTATTCCACCGATAACAGCCACAAATACTCTCACCATCACTATTGGCGATCATAATGATAACACCCATGAGGCAGGAGAGAAAGATGTCTACGTGCATAGCCGCAAGGGTGAGTTTTTTTCTTACCCATATTTTATTCTTTGCTTCTTGTTTTTGCTGAAGACCTTTGCACTCCAGGCAGAGCTTGACTGAAGAGGGGAAACTGAGGGTACAGCTTAAGGGAAAAGTTATTACTGCCATACCTGCTCAGTGTAGTCTGGAATTTATAATTATGCTACATTTGCATTCAACTGGTATTTTGTTATGGTAATGCTTTCAAATTCTTTTTCAAGGCCTAAACGCATTCTTGACTGCCAGTCATATGCCTAAAGCTCATATGAACATCATTTTATTGCAATGATCATCTTATTCTTTTGTGTTTTTTTGTTTTCACCCTTCAGGTAAATCTGTTTAGTCTATTGGCTTGTTAGTGTTTTGATCCCACACAGAGCTACTGTATATGGCAGTTTTGGTAATTGTGGGAAGCATGAACACCATGACTCATCAGCACTACTATTGTATACCCAGCTGCAGTACTTTGGCACTGCAGGTCGATAATAACATAATCCATACTGAGATAGCCTCACTTCCTTAAGCCCCATGTTCTCTGAAGTGCAGAAGTGAGAGCCTATTCATTCCAGCAGTGGGACTCCACAGTTATGAGCATAATAAGTAGAACAGAGCACAAGAATGCAAGATAAGGAGGAGATAGGGACAGAAAGATAAGTGTTAGCATCAGCAGATTCTATCCAGACAGAATCACTGTATGTGTGTGTGTGCATGTGTGTGTTTATCCTGAACAGGAAGGATGGCAAATGCAGTACTGGGAAAAGTGTATGCCCCAGATCCAGATGACTGGGACAACAAGACTTATACTCTGGAGGCAAGCGCAGCCAAGTAAGACCTCACTCTAAATATATATGTGTGTATATATATTCTTTACTTCCTCAAAATGCTATGCAGCTGTTAAATTGTGAAATTTTAAAAATAAGGACGATGTAAAATCAGTAAGGAGCCTGTATTTTCCTAAAAGGGATTGATATCACTGAAACAAACTCAGCCATTTTTGCTTACAGTTCCCTGGCCTCTAAAACATGCCACACATTTGTTCATTGCCATCGTCACTGAGTGGCATTCTCAAAAATACAATGAAATTCAAGCAATCTGAGTAATCTCAGTCAGCGTGACATTCCAAAGATGAACCCGCACGTATGGGCACATTCTAACTCCAGCAGGGACCTTGTTCACGCTATCAAAATCAGATTAGAAATACCAATTGCATATTTGTTTTATTCATATAGCAATTCCAGACAGTCACCATGACGACTATCGAGCCCTTTTTGAGCCTTTGAGGCCAGACCTCTTTTTTTTTCCCTACTTTTTGACTGACTTTCTTTCTTGCTTTCTTCTTCAATTAATTCACACTTCGGTTTGTGCTTCAGTAAACACAAGTATCATTGACCATTGACCATCTACTTATCTTTATAACAGAAGACCCAGAAACAAATAAAAGACCAAGGCACTTTCTTTCTTTTTCATCTTACACTGAAACGGTCCTCCCCCACCTAACTCTGCTTCTCTCAGATACTTCAGTGTGAACCAGACCTCTGGAGTACTGACCGTCCGACAGAACGCTCCAGTCGGCAGCTACTGGTTGAGGGTAGGAGTGTCTGATGGGGTGTGGCCTGATGTGATCTCAGGAGTCAGGGTTCATGTGAGGGAGCTGGAAGAAAAGGCTATCTTGTCATCTGCCTCTCTGCGTTTGACAGGTAACGTTTACATAAGCAATATCTCAATATCTCAGAAATTCTGTTAATTTTGAATCCTTGGAGCACTCAGGTATACGCTAGAGCTTACATGATTTGGCACTACATGATCCCATAACGAAAGCCGGGGGGGGGGGGGGTGAAGGATATCTAGAGCCTTCAGTAAAGCAGTGGCCCTCCCCTTTCAGAAAAAAAAACAAGGCTCTTTTTTTTACCT
>JBAMYA010000021.1:15490222-15534349 GCA_037176975.1 Arrhamphus sclerolepis | reverse complement strand
CCCCCCCCCCCCCCCCCCCCCCCCCCCCCCCCCCCCCCCCCCCCCCCCCCCCCCCCCCCCCCCCCCCTCCCCTTCCCAAGGACATATAGAGCCGTCAGTAAAGCAGTGGCACTCATCTTTCAGAAAAAAAAATAAGGCTCTTTGTTGTAGCTGCTAAATTCTAATTTGATGCTGCTGTTGGAAGAGACAGCATCTGTCACAGATGTGCCAAAATTGGCACTTTTCATTGAATGATTATTCGGCTGTCAATCTAGTTAACACTGAAATTATAGGCTGTCAAGAGATTTTCTTTTTCAAAAATACATTGTTTAATATTGCAAAGCAACTATTCACATAGTGTTTTCATAATAGATTTCATCGTCTTCTTCTTCTCAGTCTACGCTCTCTAAAGTTTACCCTAGTGTGGTTCTTTTTTCCTGACAGTCTCTCAGATCAAATCAAACTTATAAAGGTCAATTTGGAAGTGTTAGGTAAAGTTTTCGACATTTAAAAAGCCTCTGACTCCAAGATGTTATCAAATTTGAGTTTATAGATGACTGCTCACACTGCCAGACATTACTGTCTCAAATGTGACGGGTTTTCCAGTCATTAAAAATATATTTTTGCAGCATTCTTAAGATTTTAAAAACAGGGATTTTTTACTGGGCCCCATCAAGACTTGTTCATTTTATACATGACTCAGTGAAGGAATGGATCAGTAGAAGGAAAAGTTGGACTATTTCTAGCTCTAATGGAATCAGGAACTTCATAGACTTTGATCAACTCTGTGGATGTCATTGACGAGTTAGTAGTTCCTCTGTCATCAGCCTCCATTCTCTTTGTCTCCTAAAGGCATTACAGCGAGAGAGTTTATCGACTCTAATGTCGAGGGGAAGAGACGGCTGGAGGCGTTCTGGGACTTCCTGTCTGAAACCCTGCCCGTCAGACCAGGAAGTGTCAACATTTTCAGCGTAGCAGACAGAGAGGAGAAAACTGTGGACATCCATTTCTATGTGCTGACTGATAATGGCTACATGCACCCAGAAAAACTGCACAGTGTCCTCGCAATACATAAAAGGAAGGTATATATACTATCCTGTCAGACAGATAGAGATCAGTGTTCATAAATCACGTGATAAACTTGGGAGCTTGAGGAGAAGAGATAACAGGGCCTTTTATCTGCCCTTTTATTTTCACACCAACTTTCTGTCTGTTTATTGCCTGACCCTGTCATGTCTATTTGTCTCTCCTTCAGTTGTTGTCAGTGTCTCCCCTTCTTCTTTCATCAGTGCATCAGAATGATTATGTCTCCACTTTAACATTTACGTGACAGCCTCGTGACTGTCTTTTTGCATGTCTTGTAAAGGTTTTTTTTTAATCCCTCCAAATGTCATAGACCACTCTGTGCCACATGCCAAAATTGGAGCTACAAATGCCACTATCCCCCCCCCCTCCTCATTGCTCCTTTTTGCCTTTTCTTGTTGCAGCTGCAGTCACTCCTGCGTGTGAACGTGAGCCAGGTGCAGGTGGATGAGTGTGCACGCGCAAACTGCAAGACATCCAGCGGCTGCTATACACAGTTAAGCGTCAGTGACTCACCCACCTTGATAGACTCAGGTGCTTTATCCCTGGTCACAGTGAAAGTGACAACGTCAGCTGTGTGTGGCTGTGAGGCCAGAGAAATGACCCACCAGTCCTGCTCCTCGTACCCCAGAAACCCTTGCCTTCATGGGGGAACGTGCATTGACACACAGAGTGGATACAGGTGAGAAACATGTACTTGGACTGCAGTTGCAAAAAGCACTTAAATATCAAACAGAACTAAGATGTTCCTGAGTCATGGTATCACACGTTTATCCAATGTGTTAAAATGTGTTTTTCTTCATTTATAACCTGTTCATTCTCAGTCTTTGGGACCTGTGCTTTGTAAAACCTACCCGTAAGTAATTAAGTCTCAGTATCGAGGTTGTAATATAGTGCTTTGAATATTAACTTTAAATATTGATAAATGTCAGCAGTCAACTTAAAGGTCCTCACCTTCAAGTATACAGGTCTCTGCTGGTGTGTTTGGTAGGAAAAATGCATTAATTTCTTTTTATGCAGACCCTAATGCACAGATTAAATAAATATAGGGCAAAGGGATTATTTTAAATCTGTCCCCCGCTAGGCTTGCAACTTCTCAAAATCTCATTTAATTCCATTTACATGAATATGTAAGTTTGTCAAAGGCCTGCACTTCAGAGACAGTGTCTACAGTTTTTTTCATCATTATCTTTTAAATGTTCATTTCTAAACCTATGACAATTGTGTGTCTGTACAGTAGATATCTCAGGGTTTATGATATGTGTGTTCTCATGTGAATGCACTCCATCCATATAGAATCCAATTTTTGATCCTTTCCTCCGTTGAAGGAACTTAACAGGAGACCTCAGACAGCAGCTAATCAGATGTTGTCAGTCAGAAGTGAGAAAAACAGGCCTTGCCTTTTCTGATTTGGACTGGCAGTGCTCTCATGAGTCACATGAAAGAGCAGTGAAAGAGTGAGGTGCTGTGCTTAGCGTGTGCATATGTATGCATAAGGCTTCACTCAGCCTAAGCCATCCTTTTTGCTGCATATGGATCAGTATTCCTGACATGTGTTGCCCCTCTGCACAATAAACAGTGATTGAAGAAACAGCCCCTTACAGCCTCGACGCACACAGCCTTCTTCAGACGCTGCATGAAAATAGATGGCTTTGACATTATCAGTGAAGCCAGCTTGTCTCACATGCCTGCAGTGGAGAGGACAGGTTGAGATCAACCGGTCTCCTCAATTCTTGCCATCACATCGATTGAATGGGCTCTTTTTGATCTACACTAGAAGTATCTTGATGCATTTTTGTTTATTCAGTCTACCATTATTATTATAGATGTATTCAAGAGAGTCCTTTTATAATATTTAATTTCCAGTATGTGTAAGGGTAGTGTTCCTTAACACAAACTCTAATCAAAGTAGATAAGTACAAGAGAAGGCAATCTAGCAGGGTGTGTAATACCTTAAGACTGAGAAGGGGATGATAGTGAAAATAAGTCTAGGAAATCAGCAGTGGTTCGACACATAGAAAAGTGAGAGAAATAGATTTAATTATTTCCTGACAAAGGCAACGCGATGTGCCGTGCATGAACAGTCTTTGGGGAGTTGAGCTCAGACAGCTATAATAGATAAAGAATAGACTGCAGTAATGTTGTTCATAGCTAATTGATTTAATGTAGTGCTGAATATTCAGGGATTCGTCGCTAATTCAAACAGTTGATAAAAGCACTGTTCTCACTGCCAATTGACAGCTAATACGCTCAAGCAAAGTCAGACCTCTGCCTGTAGGAATCAACAAGACTGTCACGTACACCCAAGATTTGACAATAAGAGGATTTCTCTGAGCTTAAAACTGAAAGACCCTGATTGTTTATTTCCTTTTGTTTTGTTTTGTTTCCTGATTTTCCTCAGTTTCTCATTCCTGTGTGTTACAGGTGCCTGTGCCCACCACAGCTTGAGGGGCCAGATTGTCAGCAGACAAGACTTAGTTTCCTCGGAAACGGTTATGCCTGGTTTCCTCCCATAAGACCGTGCTTTGATAGCCATCTTTCACTGGAGTTTATGACGGAGGAAGATGACGGACTTCTGCTGTATGCTGGCCCACTGGCAACTCTTCTGCCAGAGGACAATGAGGACTACATCGCAA
The DNA here is from genome assembly GCA_037176975.1 of Arrhamphus sclerolepis. Lineage (NCBI taxonomy): Eukaryota > Metazoa > Chordata > Actinopteri > Beloniformes > Hemiramphidae > Arrhamphus > Arrhamphus sclerolepis. The sequence continues at coordinate 15,530,651 of JBAMYA010000021.1, read as the reverse complement.
TAGGTAAAGGAAAAGGCTTGATAATTAAATATGTGTCAGAGGGCTTCTAGACTCTAGATGTTGGAACTTAGTTTTGCGTTTTTAATTAGAATAAAAACTAATCAGCGAAGCAGCTGTAATTAAGATTTAAATTTCTTTTCTTTTTTTGCATTGCTGAAGCATATGAGTATAAGTAAAAGTGTAATTACAACCCTAAAAACATTGGGACTTTGTGGAAAAATGTAATTACAAATAAATTCTTACATCTAATTTGATATTTATTACTCAATGAAAATAACATATTCATCATTACTCTACAAAAATAATATTATGCCTTTACTTTCAACTCTGAAGCGAAAGTTGTTTATTATATTACTTGTTATATATAATTTCCATTGCATTCAAAATTCATGATGTGGGGCTGAGGGACCTGGCCGCCCCGTCCCCACCTCGCTGGGTTGAGTTCCTGCCATGGATCTTTTAATTCACATCACTAGATCAGAGCACAAGGGTTACACACTAGGTTTCATGGTAGGGTTGGAGGTGCTGGCTTGGTGGTGGGAACAATGTGGTGGGCTGGCTGCAACACATGAGTGTGTTGCTGTCCTTACCTCACCCTCCTCCACTCCTGCCTTCATTTTTAATGCATCCAACAATACCTAATCACTTTAGTTGGGGTTCAATTTTGGTAGCACTCGCTCTCACTCTTCTTCTAATTGGTAAATTAGAAAACATCTGAACATCACCTTCACGACCACCACATATGGTTTGGGTTAGGGCTCTGAGGCCCTCTTGGTGCTGACCTGGCTGGGTAGGAGACACTGGAGGCTGTCATGGTGGCCCTGGGTTCTCTTCTTTCTTATGTCTCAGCTCCTTCACTGTTCCCTCTTGTTTGTCCACCACATGTGGGGGTTTCAGTCTTGCTGGCTATGGTTGGATGAGTGGTCCCAGGATCCTGGTGGCATTGGTGCTATGGGGGATGGATTTCTGTGGTGATGGTGGTAGTCGTTACAATGCACCAGAAACCTAGGCTCGTATTTACGAAGTTTTTTAAGGTGTCATTTTAGTCTTAAGTGTTGAGAATTCCAGAAATTTACTCTTACTTTCAGGCTTAAGTATAAGCTCAAGTTGTCAAATTTCTTAAGGCTAAGAATCACTCGTACTTCATACATCCATCCTTTAGCTTCCACTTATCTGGTTTCGGGTCGCAGGGGCAGCAGCTTGAGCAGGGAAGCCCAGACGCCCCCATCCCAAGCCACCTCCTCCAGCTCTTCTGGGGGAATACTGAGGCATTCCCAGGCCAGTCGAGAGACATGATCTCTCCAGCGTGTCCTGGATCTGGCCTGGGGCCTCCTTCTGGTCAGATATGCTGGTAACACCTGAGGATACCCAGGGGCATCCTCACCAGATGCTGGTACCACCTCAAGTGGTTCCTTTCCTCTCCTTTCCTGACTCTTACTCTCCCAGTTATTTCAGGCAGCCCCAGAGGTCTCTCAGCTGGTTAAGAGTTGCCGCTGGAGGCCTGTGATGGAACTGAGAAGACAGAGACATGAATGAAACGTCCAGGATGGAAATGTTTTATGACTTTTAGTTAGTCAAACAATATTGAATGGACAGAGTAGGCAGAGAGAGGAACATCATCTCACCATCAACTTTACGCAGCAGTGCCATCTCAGCCGAATTAAAGGTAGTGATGTCGTTTTGTTTTCTTGCCACAGGAAATATGCAGCAGTGTAATGCTGATAATTTGGGACCATCCCAACCAACAATTGGCCAAGTTGTCATGGAAACTGTAGTGTATAGAATATTTATCCAAACACAGTTATACCTCCTTGTGCATTACAGTGGACTTCATAGTTAATCACATTTGCGCAGCGATGTGTTGACACTCATCTTTGTAACCTGCCGTTCTGCAGTAAAGCTGGTTCTATGTGGACGCTCTGTCTCCATCTTTATTATTTTTAGAAGTTGTTACAGACACAGCAGGAACAATTAGGGTGCTCACAGCTCCACAGCTTGTTGCTATTTTCTTCAACTTTCCAACAAAACCCCACACAATCCAATGGAAGCAAAGCCAGTTCTTCAAGAAATGGTCAGAACAAATAGGAAACTGCTTGTCTTTAATTTACCATATGAATGCAACAAATTATTTCAAACATTCTTCATTAAAAAAAAACAAAAAACATGGGGGAACATGCATCGACACACAGGTTTTCTAAATACATCATCCAGGATCCCCTTTGTGGCACATCAAAATGTGGTAAATCAGCTCTGAGAGTGATACTTAGGATTTAGTCCTACAATTTGCTTAAAGTGAGACTGTGATCTTTGATAACTAACTTTTAAGCACAGCTTTGAGTCAAGAATCCTTTCACTCTTAAGTCAATTCTCAACAGCATTCTTAAGAGCATTTCGGAGAAACTTGATGAAAACAGGCCCTGGCCTCCTGCCCTCCGAGGTGGCCGAATTTCCATGAGATGTGGTAACCCGTCAGTTGGGGGCTGTGTGGGGTGGCTCTGGGTCCCTCCATCTAGGTCTGGTGCTTCTTTCTGCCCAATGCCCTCTGAGGCAGGGGGCCATGCACCTTTCCCATTTCCATGCACCTTTCCCATTTTGTGGAGCATTGGTCTTGGTGTGAGGGCTGGGGGGGTGGCACTTCCCCTGTCCTTGGTGTTGCAGGTGTACTCTGGTCGTGCTGACTGATGCCAGTCCTGGATTCTGGGCCGATCCACTTCCCGTTGGGTTTGGGGTGTGGTGGACTTGTTGCCTTTGCTGCACCTGATTCAAATCTCTATGCAGTTTGACATAAAATGAAAATTTCTTAATAACACTATTATAATCAGGGGTGCCGTTAGCAATTTTGGGCCCCATGACAAAAAAAAAAAAAATCAGAATGACTGTATGTGGACAAATTAAGTCCAGTCAAGCTATCATGCTGCAGGGTCCTCAGATGTCAGTCATTTAGCTGGCCAGATTCTCAATGCACCTCACCTCAGACATTTTAGATGGTTGTAGCTGTGAGCACAATGTCTGCATTATGTATGCATTATATACTAAAATGAGATCCATACAAGATGTAGCAAGCCAAGGACACCTTTGCAACAGTTTTCTGATGCAACATATCTGCTATAAAACCAGTGATGTTGGAACATGACGTCATTTGCTTTTGTCTTGTTGATTTTGTATTTTGTCGTGAGCCATAACATGGGTTTGAAGTTGAGTTCTTACTTCACAGCTGTAGTGGCAGCTCTGCCAGCTGAGCTGCACGGCTAACAGCACCCTGACCGACAGAAGCTTTAACAAACATGTCTGGGGCACAGTCATTCTTTTACAAACATTTGTTGTGGCATTATCTGTTTTGGTACTCTTGCCATGTTTCGCTGAGAGTACCTCACACCTTAAATCAGCTGAATTTGAGTTGTGTTTCAGCAGCGTCCTTTGTTATTGTCAAGAAGTGCATTGCCTCTCTTTTTCTGCTCACGTGGATCAGATAGATGTGCTGTGATGTGAATCGAATTTTCAGATTTTATGCATGCTCCCACGGTTGAAGATCCACTTCCTGACAGGGATAATGACTTTGGCAGCGACTCCTGTATCAGTCAAACCCACTGGTGTTTTCATATAAACTAAGTTAAAACTCAGAAAATGGCAGATTATAAACACATGAAAGTATGAAATGCTGTTCAACCTTTTACTTTGGTCTGATGCACTGGCTAATATCACCGTCAGTTCCTATTTTACACTCTCTGTTTACACTGAAGAATCCATAGATGAGCGTGCCATCTTTCTGGGCTACAGTGCATACAGGAACAAAACGAAACTGAAAACTGCATGTGCTCCTCATTCACATAGGAATAATATAGCCTGTGAAATTCAGGTAATAGTATTTATAATTTTGTAACCATTTTAATTCTTAACAGAAACAGTTACAGTAACAGTTAGTATTATGGGGTAATAACGGTCTGGGGCAATTATGGCTTAAGGTTTTAAACTGCACATTTATTTTATTTTTTCCCTAGCCATGAATCTGAGAAATTTACCTTGAGTTTGTGATCGACAACAGTGATGAAGAGGGAGAAAAAAGTAGTTGGTATCCGATTCATTTGAGAGGGCATTTGGAATTCAACTTTTAGTTCAATTCAAATTTATCTGTGTAGCTTTAATTACAATGCTGATTGTCTCTGGGTGCATTTTAGAGATCAGAGTATGATCCCTAAACAAAACTTTAATGGTCAGAATCCAGGACATATTGTATCTTACATTTTCTAAACTGAAGATTGCAACAGATGACGGCTTAATTGAGTTTACTCAAAAAGGCCGTGTTTTATACTCTGTCCATCCAACAAAAGTCATATTTTTTTGGGGCTGCCTTTAGCTTTGATTACATTACAAATTTACCATTGCATCATTTTCATAATCTTCTGCAACATCACAATATTTATTTTCATTCATAGCTACATTTTTTTATTTGCCAAAATTTTTATTGATGTTGGCGAAGTCGGACTGCTGTGTAATGTCTTCTCAGTTTCTGTGTGCAAAAACCGGTTATGTCTGGGGCAAGGGGCAGGATTACTTTAGCAACCAGTACACTGATTGTTAACCAATGTGTCAAGCCAGTAAGGAATAAATTAATGACTATGAATTAAAGAATAAGATTTAAAATTTAACAGCAGGGGAGTGTAGAGAATATTTTCCTCCTGAACTACGTTCCAGCAGCAATAGAAGACTGACTTTTAATGTTTTTAAATCAGCAGTCTGCGTTTGTGTGCAGAAGAAAATGGGATTCCCGACAGCTGTTTTCAACTATGTTTAAATCTCCATTAACAGACACTTTTGCTATCACCTGCTGGTATTTGTGGATCCCACTCATAAGCTCTGTTTTAACTGGCTTTCAAAAGAACGAGTTAACATTTGGAAGCCCAGCATTATCGAACACTCTCGGAAGCCAGGAGTTTCAGACTGAGTAAAAAACTGTTTGCATTGTCATGTATAAACCTTGCTGTACATTTCATATCTGGTGTCAATAGATCCTGCTTCACAGTAGGTAAATGTCCAGTTTGTAGCTGCGTTCAAACCGGTCGGCATTTGGAGCTGACAGTCCGGTGTTCATTAAAGCTGCATTCACATCAAATGTTTTAAACTGAGTAATAGCAGTCTTCAGGATCTTCTAAGCTGACTGAAAAAGATGACTGTATGAGTTGTTCTTCTATTGTTGTTGGGGCTTCAATAATTTTACATTTCCCAATGATCTTTTGTGTTAATTCCCATAAATATCCTCCGTAGAACTGATTGATGGGACACCCAGCCTTAAAATCAACCATGGTTCTGGGACCCTGGTCCTCCAGTTAAGAAATAACGTGGGGGTGGCAGACAGACGTTGGCATCGCCTTGATGTGAGGAGCAACAGTAAGGTAAGATCCTGTACACTATTTCTCCTTGTCTGCATAGATGTCATATTGGAATTTAGGCTGAAGTTGAGAGTCTGCAGCAGCGGTGACCTTTCTCTCCTCCTTCTCCCAATTTAAAGGAAGTGCGCTTCACTCTGGATCGATGCTCCAGTGCCATTGTCATGGAGACAGAAGGTGTGGAGTCATGGGCGATGACGGAGGACCGCTCATCTTGTGAAATCCGAGGGGTCACACCCAACAGGGACAAGTAAGATCAATAATTAAATGAAACAGATGTGAAGAACACTAGACAACCAAGTGGTTCTTCTGAATTTAAAGAGGATTATAAAAAGTCCCCAGGACTAAGTCTTATGATAAATAGTAAATGATATTTTCGAATGACCACTTGTGGCGGAGATATGAACACAAAACAAACATTGTTAAAACTGCTTTGTAGTAAATAGAAGTAATCCAGAGAGTCTTCTGGAGGGGATTGTCTGTAGTACCACAAAGCTGACATCTAGATCCTACCAGGCACGCAACCACTGGGAAGTGGCTGCATCATACCTGCTGCTGTGAATCGTGGCCACTCTAGTTAATGAGAGCGGTTTCACCAGAGGCGTTGTAGTATCTTTTAGAAGCATCCCAGAAGCGACTATTTCTGCGCTGACCCACAGCAAATCCAGGAAAATCTGCAGACATCAGACGGATCAGACACAAAAACGGCATGGACAATGTAGGCTATTTTCAATGAAAACAACACAAGCAGGTTCTGACTTTACATTAAACTAGAGCTGTACAGTTAATCGAAAGCAACTTGTGTAATCTTCCTCATCTCAATTCTGTTTTTAATTATTTCAGTTTCATGTATTTCTATTCTTTAAAATATCAAACTAATAACCATGTAAGTATAGTTAATCTGTGAGTGGATTTCCTTTCATACTGTTTTATGAGAACAATATCTCAGTTTTATAGTTGAGCTTATTTCTATCAAAGACCTTGTCAGGAATACATGAGAGCAAAAAAACATAAAATGACACTAAAATAATTGCTCATTAATCAGTTCAGTTAATCGTGATATTTAATGTCGGTCATATCGCCCAACCGTACGTTAATGTGTGAAGAGTGTGGATACACAAGTCAGAAGAGATTTGATCCATGTGCGAGGAGGGCTTCAGTTTAGAAGTCAAAAAGCAATTTTCATTTGACACCACTTCATTAGTACAATTCCAGAAAGAAGAAGGCATGGCGAGACATACATGGCTCATTTATATCTTTAAATGAGCAGATCACCACGTGATTCTCACATGATTTCAACATCTTTGGGTAAATTTGTAAACTCACAAATCCAGGCCAAGCTGGAAGCATTTCACTTCTGAAAGGTCCCTAGTGGAACCCAAGATCACGCTGAGGGCAGAGCAAAACACAACAAAATGGGCAATCTATTCAGGGTTTGTTCTGTTCACTGTTTCTAAACCAAACCGACGCTGTGTAAATGCAAAAGTAGCTAATAGTTTTGTATAAAGGAAGATGAAGTACTCTTTTTATTCAGATTTACAAAATAGATATAGAATTTAATATAATGTTGCCTATTGAAAACATAATTTTGTAGGAAATCAAGCAATGGATTAATATGTTCTGTGCATGCGTGTGTGTGTGCGTGTACATTGCTTTGTCACTTGTCAGCCATTAAGCTAACTGATCACTCACTTTTTTTTTAATCCTTTTTGTGACTGAATGATTACAGATTAGAAAGAATAAAAAGATGGAACCAGAGGAAGCTTTGAAGTATTGCTTGATAATTAATTTAAACAAATCTTGATCAAAACATTGCAACTAAAATGGTCTTTTATCAATTATTAAAATCAAATCGGATGGTGATTTTTCTCTTGGTGTACCACACTGTGCTCTGAAGGGATTCTGTTCATGACTGTGTTGCTCAGTTACAACTGTGCTTGAGTACCAACACCGTGGCCTTGGTTTGCCACTGCGCTCATTATTATATTTTACAGTTACATTCAGAGTGAATAAAGTTGACGCTACACACATTTCTTGTGAATGTTTTACCATTAACACCATTTCAATGCCTCTCCTCTATGTCAGACTTCACTTCATATTAAGATGGAAAATAGTAATCACATTGATCAAGTTTAGATGATTTTTCCTTTTCCTATTCATCCTTTCACAAATCAGCTTAATAAAATTTGAAATGGTGATCTCTGTATAATCTTCCTGTCAGACAAATAAAAAAAAAATAGCATTAAAAGTATTGTTGGGGCACCATGTTGACTTCTGCTTTGGCAAAATTATCCCGTTGTGCATCCACTTTTGAAAATAGCTGCATTGCTGCAGCAAATGACTTTGTGTTCTGATTGCTTCAGACAAATATAATTTACCTATAATGCCTTGTTTAGTTTTTGTTTTTTATTTCAAATAAATAAATATGGGAAAAAGAACAATAATAAGGTGTCACATTGGCTTTCTGAAGGTAGTAGAAGAGTTTGGCAGCCTCAGCAATAATTGAAAGAAACTGAAACTTTTAACTTTGACAGGTTATATGATGTGCATGTGTGCTGTGTTCCATCTGTTAGCAGTCTGTTTGTTTATATTGGGGGCTGTACTTTAAATTGTAACCTTGAGCGCTTATATGTGCCTGCTTTATTTTCTTCAACTCATATTCTTCGGCTATTCTTTATTCTCAGGTACCTGAATGGAAGCCATGTGCTGCAGCTTGGAGGAGTCAATGAGAACATATCGTATATATATCCACAACTGCAGCACAAGCACTTTACCGGCTGTATAAGGAACCTTCTTGTAGAGAGCAAGGTAAAGTATAGCGTGAACTGAGTCTAATGCATGCACATGGATGGATAAATAGATTGCTATAGTGTACCCCTTTATTTTTCACTTGTTCGGATGGATGGCAGGGCTCACAGGTGATGGAAGATTCTACTTTGATAAGAATGTTAATCTGAACTCAAGGCTGCACTGAGGAACCTGATGAATGCTGATGTTCTTTGGCCATCACTTTTTTTGTGGGCAGATTGACTCTGACTGTGTGTTTCTCTGCCACAAAAACCATCATTGGTCAGAAATCAGTAAATGAGGCGCCCCCTCGGAAGCTGTTTCAGGCCACATCTCAAGCAATGTTTATGCTTGTTTTCATGCTTCTGCATGATTCGTTTCAGTTACTCCCTGGTACACTGATGTCTCTTACCGACCACTCTTAAGATCCCACTGCCTCCCTAACTCTCACCTTATAGACTCCAGTTCTGTGGAGGGAAGTTAAGTTTGTCACCTCCAATAACGCCACACAAGCCTAATAAAAGTGGATTTGTTGGAGCGTAGACACCAGAACTCAATTGTGTCTAATTAAAGCATTTGAAGTCTCCATTGCAAGAGCTGATTGACTGAAATGCCTGTCTAATGTTATTGTGTAACATCATGGTGATGTAGTAATGCATTTATATGTAAGAATGTAAGTTTTAACATTGCTGAGTATGCCTCTTTTTTTAACCATACTGTAAATTTTAATTGATAAGTCAGAGTGTAAAGACATTAAATTATGTGTGTAAATAAGCTGTTAATGTTGTGAACTAAAGAGTACACCATGTGTATTTTTAATTCAAATGGTGAAATATGAAAAGCAATTCTAAAAAGCATGGAAGTGAAATGATCCAACTTGAAATACTCTAAATAAATATTTACATCACACTGTAATGCAGACAGCATCCTTTGCATCCGCTCTCTGTTTAATGGCAGGATGCCACTTTTGTTGTATTCTTCGGCATTACAGTCTTTGCATGTGTTTGTTTGGCTTATAAAGGTTAATTTGATTCAATGTTCCTGCAACAAAAATAAAACAGCTCACTTTTTTCCACTATTTTATTTACTTTTTTTTTTAGCTTATTTATTACATGACATTTTTGGTGTTTGATAAGCCGCTGCATACAGGTAACAAGTGCATTTGTGATTAGGGTTCAATTGACTCATACGGCATTGCAGGCCATGTTCAGTATGGAAGTGATGTTATTCCAGCGCTTTCACATTCTCCGGATCTTTTCTCAGCTGAGCGCTTTGATTTGTGCGATCTGTGTGAGACGGGCTCCCATATTTCCTTACATATAAAATCAGTGCTTTATATTTTAAAACAAAATGTAGAAATAAACACGAGAAGACAGGTAGTACAGAGAATTTTTTTTTGTTTTTTTTAAAGGGCCATCAGTAATCAGTAAAGCATACACCAAGGCTACATCAAACATACCACAGAGCAATTAAAACCCCAAGACATCAATATTATCAGTCAGCCAGCCTTATAACAAATTGCACAAATCTGACAGTACACCCGCACACCACACAACACACACACATAAACATACATACTAAATAGCCAGTCACCTGGGAGAATAATAAATTTAAAATTTTACACTTTAATGAATGTAGAAACAGTAATGACGGACATTCGGTACCAAGATTTTTGAAGGTACTTGCAGTTAGGGTGGCACTCTCTGACAAACTCCCAGCCGACTGAGGTTTTGTACAGCTGTATTCAAATATAGCATCTGTATATCCAGGTGATGTGGACCAATGAGTTGGCGGCTGATGGTTTGTCCACCTCAGACCACCATTTGCAATGACCTGGGGTTCATGCCCGTGCAGAACAGTAGCGGGGACAGAGCATTGATGGTAACTTCTGCTCTTGGCTTTGTAATGATTTTGACAGTTGCCTTTTACATTCCCACTGAGTTCTTGATGAAGGCCTGATACAGACCAGAACCAAGCATTCCAGTATCCACGTGTGGCGTTGAGTCATATATATAAACTTATAAAACAACTTTTAGCTCATCTGACTCTTCAGCATGGAGTTTGTATGTGTATTCTATTGTTCTTTTGATAGAAATACTGGTATAAAATGTTTTTATATATAACACTCACCTCTTTTTCAATAATCTACCATGATCCAAATTCAGAGGAATCATCTCTTTCTGATTTTTTTCTTTCTTTATTTGTATTCATTTTTCCTTCTTCTTATTCTTCTATCCAGCTGTACGACCTTGGTTCCCCCGCTGAATCATCTAATACTTTACCAGGCTGCAATCTTATTGATGACCACTGCATCAACATGGAGCAGCCCCCCTCCTGTGGCAGGAGAGGCCGCTGTCACGGGGAGTTGGGCTCTTTCAGCTGCCTTTGTGAAAAAGGGTTTACAGGCCCTAAGTGTGATCAAGGTAAGCATGCAGACTTGTTTTTTTTAAATGACTACAGGGCTTTCAGTCTCTTTAGGTTTGAACCTCACAAAATGTGTACACACCAAGAAGGAAACTTGCTGGTGTGGGAAGATAACCTTGCTATACATGAAGTGCTTTTTGCACAGTATCTCACCCTCAATGTGATTCCCTCATGCATTTCCAGTGTGACAGCTGAAATAATTGAACAAGCCTTGTATGTTTTTGATTGACAAGTGGCCCCAGAGTTTTCTTTTGATGGTCGGAGCCACATTCAGTTCCAGCTCTTGTGGTCCCTGCCTGCACGACAGACTGCAGTCCAGGTTGGGGTTCGGACACGTGCCGCCACCGGTGTCATCCTCAGCCTGATGTCCCAGGAACAGAGTGAATACATACGTCTGGAGGTGAGTTATATTGTGGCTGGTCTCTTGCCTCCACCTTGACAGCTGTGATTGTATTGTTTGTGAGCCTGAAAGGGATGATTAGCCCCTACAGATGATTGCTGCAGATGCTTGTCAGACTGAGAGTGAGTAATATCATGGTTGGAGACATATGGGTGGATACTGAGGGGGCTGGTGATTGGCATGTGTACATTCTCAATGGAGTCTTTTAGAGTCTCTGCAGAATGCTGTTTTTTCAAAGATTTGTCTTAAAAAATTGGCAATCTTCGCTCAAAGTTACTTATGTTTCTGGTAAATGCTTCAAACTCAATTTATTTGGAAAGAGGGTAGCTGCGCTTGCGTTGCCATAATCACAGTGAACTCATGCTCACACAAATTCAAGTCTGCTTCACTTTAAAGAACCTCAATAATAGCACGTCTTCTCAGGCTGACACATTCCTGAGTGTTTATGAAGGAGCATTCCTTATTGAATTATTTTGTCTTGTCAACTGACAACCCAAGAGGGAACAGCACCAGAAAGTTAACAACACAGGAAGGAGCATTGCTCACAGGTCACTTGTTTGCATTGAACCTGTCTCTACAGTGGTGGATTTCACACCACTGGTCTGTCTTTCAGAATCTGTGTTAGTCCTTTTTATTTGTCAGGCAGCATTGTTTAAAGCATTATTTTTTGATCTTCTGTGAGTTGTTACGCATCATAAGGAAAAACAATGTTGTCCTCTTCCCTTGTTGCGGTCCCACAGTGACAGGGAAAGGAAAGGCTGTAGTCGTTACCGTGCAGTCTGAGGGCTGTGAAGCCTCTGTGTGAAACCCTCTCTGGAACTGAACTGGTGAGCTGTATAAAGCATCTGATGTCTGCAGCCAGCATGCTGAAACATTTTCAGCCTCGTTTTCCCAAAGCTCACAGAAACACTTAAGTACAAGCCTGTTGTGTTGTCCGACAACAAGCTCTAATTTAAAGGGCCGTCTCTCTGGCCTTTTTTTTTTCTTCTTCTTTTTAAGGACAGCTATGGAATAGAGTGCAGACTGCATAAATAACCACATTTTCACACAGAGGCTATTGAGGGCTAGCTGGATGTAAACAGTATCCAATTCTCCAAGGACCTATAGCCTCATTGTAAAAAAAAACATTTATCCAATGCACTCAGTGAAGAAGTTTTGTTGAGAGTGTCTGGGATGCATAACACTTACCAGTATCCCCAAGACAGATTGGTACAGCTTCTGCAGCGATGCAGACTTTGTACTGGACTATTGTGGTGAAGAGAGAACTAAGCCAGAAGGCAAGACTCTGTTTACAGGTTGAAAAATGTTCCTTCCCCCAGCTACGGTCACAAATTGTGGGCAGTGACTCAAAGAACAATATTGTGAATACATGCACCTGTAATACATAGTTTTTAGACTCTATGTTAGAAAGAAGAAGTTCAGTTATCCAGGAAGGACTCAGTGTAGAGCCGCTGCTCCTCCACATTAAGAGGAACATTAGGTTAAGAAATTAACCCTGGTTCTCTTTCAACATTTGTTTTGGTATCTCATTATGGGACCTGCCCCCTATGCACTGTCAACCAGAAGCACTTTCACATGAAGTGGTAGACAGAAGGTGACATCTGCTCCAAAATGGAGAGACGTCCTCCCACCATAAAAGCCCAGCGTCACGTTCTCTCCTCAGTCTCCTAAGTATGCACCCTAAGTCCTCACTCCAGACAAGGAGGGTGGTCTAGTGAGATACATCACTCGTATTTTAGGAAACAAGGGTTAATTTTACAGCCTTACATTCTCTTTCAACATTTGTTTTGGTATCTCACTATGGGATGTAAAGATTGCCAGACAAGCTGACCAATCAATTGAGAGCAACCAAGCCTCCACTCAGCACCGCGTGAGGCAGTGCTGCTGTAGTGACATCCAATCTGTAATATCTGATGAATGTGTGAGGTGTTGCCCAGCTGGCAGCCGTCTCAAATACTTAAGTATTTGTTCAGTGCCCTCAGGTCTAGTATCTGTTGCAGACTGCCGCCCACGTTTTGGAACCAGAAAGTGTCTCAAATAGAAACTGCTGTGGCTCTGCTCCATTGGCATCAGCTGAATGGCTTTCTTGTTTTGCAGTGTTCTGATTTCTTCCTGCAAAATATATTGTTGTTTTTTTTGTTTGTTTGTTTTTTCCCCCCCTTGGGCCTGTGACTGCAGAATGTCGTTGTAGAGGGGTGGGGTGGATTTGAACTGGAGCGTGTAACCCTTGTTCCTTAGCACCCAATCTGACACTCCACACGTTCACTATAACCCCACCTTGTCCGACAGTGGACCGAGCGGTGTTTGTTTTGAGACACTGGGCTGCACAGCTTGCCTCATTCGCAGAGGCAGTCGGGTTCAGGTGTGAGGCCAGCAGAGGTTCGGTAGGAGGGATGCAGAAAATACCACATTCTTACATATCAGCCCAGTCCAAAGCCGATCCCCCCTGGACAGGGCTCTTGGCCGAGACAGGATTACTCCAGGACCTGGTTGCTTCCTCTTTGCACTTGGGAAAGACTGGCAGCAACTGTATGGTAGAAGATGTGGCTTTAGGAAGCTCATTCCCTCATAACAAGATGCGGTGGTGTCTGTGAGAGCTTTGGGCCACTTAATATACATGGCTTTGTAGCAGCTTTTCTATAAACGTCATGCAGGTCCCTAGTAGCGGTTTGCAGAGCCACCCTTGCCTGAAGATAAAAGACCCGTAAATCCTCCTCCTCATCCTCCGAGCTGAGGCCGGTAGCCTGATGAACAGAGTTAGACTCGACATTTGCAACGTCCTCAAACTCCATAGGGGCGGCCTCATGCTCCTCAAGGTCAGTCAGTGGTGCAACAGCGTAGAACAATTTGTCCCACCTGATGCCTATAGGAGCAAAAGCTTTCTGATTACTCCCAGTCAGCTTGAGCTGGAGAGATGGCTACCCCCATGACAGGATCTGCTGTGGCAAGGCTAGCTATGCATGCTTCTCTGCATCTGCGAGGTTTCAGGGAGTGGTGTGCACAATGCTAATGCTTGCCAGTGCTATTGTTTACACAATGCTAGCCAGAGATGCTAACTCATCCTTAGAGCGTTGCAGCCCCAGACATGCAGCACAAGCAGCATAGGTACATTCTCCCACAATTTTGCTGCCGCATGAGCAGGTTTTGGATAGTAGCTTGACATTGTCCATGATGAGGGCAGACTCAGCAGGTTTAGCTCTAGTTAAAAATGTGAAGCAATAAGCACTTTGAATGGCGACACGTTACAGCAGGTGGTGTTTGGAGACAACCCAGCTACTAAACTCAGAAGAAGAATAGCAGCAAAATGTAGTGCAGAATGTTCTCTGTTTTTTTGTTCTTCGTTTTCTTGTTGCATGACTTTAATCCTTTTAATTCAATTAAATTGTATTAATAAAGCTTCTATTTACAACAAAGTTGACTCTAGGTGCTTCTTAGAAACCCAGAGCATGACCCCTGAGCACAGCCTAACAGTGGCGAGAAAAAAAAACAAAAAACTACCTCTTGAGCAGAACCTAGCGATCCTTTAAAATGTTTCTGTAAAATTCCTGATATATTTGTTTTTTTTTTTTCTTTTTCCCCAGATTAATTTTACACTGAACATGGCTGTAGGACTTGTACATAACCTACATCTGAGGGTGGGCTGCACAATGTTTTTGTAATTAGATTTTTAGTATCAGTGGAGCTCTTTGCACATTTTTGATGTGGACTTGAGGCTGAATGAGGAGAGCAAAGTCAGCTTTTACTGTGTGTGAGTGTGAGAGTGTGTGTGTGAATGTGTATATTTATGCCTGTCCAGTAGGGAATGTACATTTGATATGTGCATGCTGAGGGAGCGATAGTTAATGCAAGCTAGTCTGAATGTGAATTATCTGGCCCTACTGTTTCCAATTAAGCTTTGGACATGTACAAGCTGCAGTTATGGGAGGCTCACATCGGTTCGGTCTGTTGTGTTCGGTCATCCTTAACTGCTGTAGATAATTGTGGCTTCATGTATACCTTCCTTTTGGGATTGCTCTGCTATGCAGCGTTGTGTGTTCACATCACTCGGTACCTCAGCGAAGCTTCATTGCTGCAGAACTGCTGAATTCATTTTTACCACTGGAATTTTCATGCCCTTTTTCTGCCAGGTTACCCACAGAGTTTTGTCTGGGTGATTAAATTTTACAGTTGTAGCCTTGCCCGATCTTTACTGCCTTTTCTTCACTTTTCTTCACAGCTGGGCTGACTTCTTATAATGTTGTGATACTCAGAGCTGTTTTTGTCCATCAACACCGCACAATATGGCAGGAAACCAATTCTGATTGTCAGTCTTCTAGGATTTGTGTCACCCCAATTTGCAATTTTATTCACAAGCTTTAAATCGACACTAATAAAAATTGTGTTCCTGCAGCCGCTGACAAAAATAAACAGCATGTTTTATAGCAGTGCAAAAGGCCCACTAGTGGAGTTATGATGCCTCAAACATGGACCCACTCCTGAATATCAAAATGTTTCATAATTCCTCTCTTTATATCTACAAATTACACATCAGTGACATACTATTGTATATATCAGGTTATCCAGGGCTTGCTGGCTGTTTTCTTCAACCTCGGAGATGGGGACTACAACGTCACTCTGCCCTACCATCGCCTGGATGATGGGGAGTGGCATGAGGTGGAGCTGGATCGGTATGGCAGAGAGTTCACCCTGAGACTGGATGGGGGTGGGGGACGTCAAGAAGTCACGGCATCGCCTGGCCGAAGTCAGGAGATTATTATTGACCCCTCAGTGGTGATGCTTGGAAACTCTTTTCCCGCAGGACACAACCGAAGCTTCCTTGGTAGGTGGCTGTACTCCTCTTTTTTTTTCTTTTTTAAACAAATTAATGCAACCCCAGCACTTTTGTTGGCAGACTGACTGATATATCACATTTACATACCTTTTCAATTCCTCTTAGTAAGGCTGGCTCAAGCATGTGTGGCCGTAATGGCAACCTCATGTATTCATAATGGTCATACACTTTTGCAATACATATCTTAAAGTGATGCCACTGATGTTCAAGACTGGTGGTGCATCGCCATTTTAGAGGTGTTGTACTGGATTTAGGCTCAGGCTGGACCACTACAAGACTTTTACCAGGCTTGGTTGAAGTCACGGCTGTTTTTTTGATGGCATGCATTGATTGTCTTGTTGAAACATAAACCCTCCAACTGGCCTGAGATCTTGAGCACTCAGGAAATGTTTCTCACCTGGATTGCTGCATATTTTCCACATGCATTTTTTTTTCCCTTCAGTTCAGACTATTCACACAGGCACCCGCCTCAGAATTATGCTGCTATTTGTTAGAATAAGGTTATCATATGTTCAGATGATGCTTTGGTGGTTGGTTCATCCATGCACAACCCTGGGAACTGTGGTCAATTGGTTAAAACTTAGTCTGATCACATTGCCTGATTTTATTTTTCATATTCTCAAGTCATTTGGGTACCTACTTGTAATATCTTGTGTATCTTGGTGAGGAATGGTGTCCTTACCTTAAGAGAACAGAAGTGTTCTCTGTAAGATTGACCTATTTACACAAACAATGAGGTCTGAAAACTTCAGAGATGGGGTATTTCAGTCTTTTTTTTTTGTCACTACAATGACATAGCACTTTATGAACTGTTTATGCATTAACATTGGGAAGTAGTTTATGAACAGCAAAATACGTTGATGGAAAAATGGAATCAAAATTTATGTGATTTAGAAGCGTAACAAACTTGAGCAGCTCTTAAAACTGTGTTTCTCCTGGAAAGTCAAATAAATCAGTCAGTGTATCTAATTTTGAATGACAGAGAAATGGTAGTTGAAAGTTGATAAATTAATTAAGAAGCTACATTTCCTCAAGGAGTGCAGCTCACAGTTGGACATGCAAGTGATTCAAAATTTAACTTCACCCCTTACTGGTGTTTCTACTGTATTTTTCATGATTTGGCCTGAATGTTGTTGATGCCTTAACTGCAAGCAGAAATGAGGGAGAGAATGTCAGTTACACTGATGTGTATTTACATGATACTCACATGATGCTAGACTTTGTGCCTAGCAAATAAACATGCCAGCAAAAATATTCAATAAGAAAAAAAATCCACAATGTGAACTCAGCCCGGGGCTGTTTGTGTGCTTGGCTGTGTGACAGCACTGGTCTTCAGGTGTATTATGGAGTCTAGGGGCATTTATTCATGTCTTTCTATTTATCCAGTTTATATCCTCCCTGTTCTGTAAATGTGTTTCTTTAAAAGACATTGCCTAAGGATTAATGTCTCCTCTTTCTCTCTTTTTTTTTTTTTTTTTTTTTTTTTTTTTTTTTTCCAAAAAATCATCAGGTTTTTTGCAAGATCTGAAATTTAACACCCACTCCCCCCCTCTGGATCAGAAACAGCCTTCAAAGGGGCTTCAGGTGGTCACTTCACAGGGTGTCTCTGTTGGCTGCTCCTCAGATGCCTGCAGGAAGCATCACTGCTCCCCTCCCTTGGTCTGCATGGATCTTTGGAGACACCACGAGTGCAGGTGTTGTAAATATACCGGATAAACAACATTTTAAGGACACCTTACAATGTGCAGGCATGCTCTATAAATATTTGCATGAAAACCTCCGGAGGACAAGAGGACCGATAATTAATGGCCCTTTACTAAAATTAGCAATGCTAGTACTCAACACACAGATTGCATCTACAAAACAAAAGATTCTAAAATCAATAAAGAAAGTGCTTAAATATAAAGTAATTCATTGGCAAAGTAGAAGACTCTCAAGTTGCTTCACATTAGATTTACAAGCTATGAAGGAAATCTAGTCTGCAGAATTAATTTGGCTACATATGAGAAAAGGGATAATTAAGACATATCATCTGTTTACAATATGTGACAATTAGAAAAAAAGAAAACCGACAACGTCGACAGCTGAAGCATGATAATTAACCAAATGGTTGAAAACAGAATGAGTTTCCTCCACAGGTTGGCCGGATTTTCACTTAGAGATAGCATGAAAGGTTTTTCCAAGAAGAAATCGTGGAGGAGAACTTGCTTCTCTTCCACATAGTCAACTGAAGCAGTTTGGGCATTTGGTTAGGATGCCTGATGGACACCTCCCTGTTTAGATGATGCAAGCATGTCCAACTGGGAGGAGGCCCAGAGGTAGACGTTGAGCTTATATTTTACAGCTGGAGGAGGTGGCAGAGTAGCAGGAGGTCTATATGTGTGCAGAAACTGAGGCTGCTTCCATTAAATCACCATGGCCATCCCTGCAGTTTAGCAGTGCTTTTCACAAGTGATGAGTTTCATGGATGAGAGCAGGAGAATAGTGATTTCCATGAGAACAAGAAAAAAAAAAAAAGTAAAAGCGAGGTCTTACAGAGAGTGGAAGTCAGTGACATTATGAACAGCATGTTACAGTGACAACAAGGTGATTGAATTGTGCTCCCATGATGCACCAGATGTTTACTTTTAAGTGGCTATCTGTGCTTTGAGGTCGTCATTGTAAATGAAAACTGCTTTTCAGTCGACTCACCTGGTTAAAGAAAGTCTAAAGCTCAGCACAGTCACCATTAATACACATGGGCTGCGACTACTCTGACAAATCAAAACATATGGTGTGAAAAAAATGTCATAATGATTGCCTTAATCACAATCACGGCCTGGAATTATTGAAATCAGTTCCAGGCAATGCAGTCACATGCAAGAAGTCAAAGAAAATAACTGAGCTTTTCCATCTTAGTAAATATGTTAAAAATGATTAGATAAAGGTTTGAAGTCACAGCAGCAAGATGAAATGCACCTCTGTTACACTGCCCATGGAATAGTGTGTTGACTGAAGAAAAGAGGTTAACAGCAGTCCTGGCTGCCCCTTTTGAACCCCGCAGGACCACAAAGTCTCCTTGCTGCGATTTCAAGACTTTCAAACCAGTGGGGACTTGGACATCCATATTCTGTGATTGCAGCATAGCCCCAGGATACAAAGCACTGATAGAAGCGGGGGGCCAGGGTGAAAGATATTCAAGGGATTTTTCTTTTTTTTTTTGTACAAATATATTGAGGTACTACTCCTGCAAAGCCAATCTGAGATTCCTGTTTCCTTTTTTGTTCTTTTTTTCCTTTTCCTTTTCCATTTACAGTCGGCAGTGTAACCTTCAAAGAGCATATCTTTGAATCTAATATAAGAGGTCTCACTCATGAGGGATTTATTTATACACTATCAGCTTAGGCTTCATGGTTCTGTAGAATTCAGTGTTCTTTTGATTTGACAGATTCCCAAGTGTCATGTCTCTGCTTTACAGTTTTCTATCTTGTCTGCACAGGTGCCCTCCAGGTCACATGACCAAAGAGAGCTCCATGGGCAGAGTGTGCATCTACACGCTGTGCGCCAGCCGGCCTTGTCACCATGGCACCTGCGTAGCTCACTCTCCGTCCCGCTACTCTTGCCACTGCAGCGAGGGCTATCGGGGACGCCACTGCGAAGTGGCGCTAGCTGTGTTCCACAACGAGGACGGCAACAGCCTCAGCCTCAGTTCCATGTTCGCCATCAGCATATGTGTCATGGCTTTTCTAGGTAGCTATGTTGACTACGTTCTTTTCTACCTGTGGTAACTCAGCAATGCCAATGTTTCTGTTTTCATCATCTTTCATTTTGTTGCATCTTTTTTTTTATTTGCTGCCATTGTCATTGTATCATCATTGAAGTATGTTATTGTTTTGTTTCATTTAACTGTAATATCAGCTGTTTTATTTGCTTTCCATCAATTTTTTTGTCCGTTCACAAACTCATATCTTGTTGCCATATTGATCTGTTGAGATGTGCCAGAAAATGATTTCTCCATGGGCAGTTGATGAAAACACTAAACAAAAAAAGGTAAACTGGAAGAGAAACAGGGTTAAAGACAAACGTTCTGAGTGCTAATTTGTGATTTGTATGAAAAACTATAGAGTTCCTTGACTTCAGGAAGCTTCTTTCTTTTTTTCCGTATGTCTCATCATTTCTGGGTCCCCTGTTTCTTTCCATGTTAGCTTCAGAAGTCATTTTCCCTCTCAGCCTTATAGCTTTTATTTGTCCAGCTTATTTTATATCCCACCATCCTCTCATTTTATTCCCTTGTTATTTATCTTTTACACATTTCTGGCTTCATTTCTGTTTTCCCCTGTCAAACTAAATGTATCCCCATTGTGCACTTTAGTGTTGTACAGCATCTGGAGCAAACAGAAGAGGCAAAACATCCAAAGTCAGGACTGTTTTTATCATCCCACTGTTCATTCTATGTTGTCTCAAGGCTAAGGGTTAGATAAAGATAGGAGTTGAAATCTGCGATTAAGTTAATTTATTCAAAAGAAAAAAAAAAGAAAGAAGTTTGCAAAGGTTTAAACTTAATTTTGAACCACAGCATTATAAAGCCCAGCAGTCCCAGCATTAGAATGGCTTGCCAGCAGCACTAAACTGGGGAAAAGTGAGAATGCTCGTACTTTATTTGAGGGAAAATTGGTGATTTAGATAAAATTAGAGCACAAGATTAAGGCATCAATATGAATATTATGCTCCTCTGATATAATCTAATAATCAAAATATACTCAGAAGAATGATGACATTAAAGTTAAAGTTTAGAGAAGATATTGTGAGTCAAAGAATTTTAAGCGTTGGGTGTGGAAGATTGAAGGCCCTAAAAAAGTCTCCCTTTGAAGACTTATCTGATGGATCTCAGGCTGCACTATGACATATAAGAGGTCATGAGTTCAGAGGCATATACCAAAGTGCAACTTCTGTCCGCTTTGTAGTTGAAGAGCAGAATCTTGAAATCAATAATTATAAGATGGGGGTTACGTGGTCTCTTCTTTGTGTTTGTTGAAGCTGAGCTGCTGCATTTTGGAGTTTTATCACGGATGCCTCACTAGATAGAGTTATTGATGCCAGACAGTATAGATACAGGTATGGGAAGCCTTTTCCAGATATATAGTACTTGAGAAAAAAAAAAAAGATGAGGAAAGCATGTTGACCCTTGGGGTCTTAAAAGTTGAACAACAGCCATGTTTTTTTGTTTTCTTTTCTTTTCTTTTGCAAAATGCTTCAGCCACATTCAGAGATGAACTCCAAAAGTAATTTTAGCTGCAGCATTTGAAAATGTAAATTGCGAATTAGATTTTTTTTTTTTTTTAATTATTGTTCCTATACACATGACTGATTTTGTTGCTACATGTAAACTTTGTATGTCCAAAAGTGTTGCTTTCCAGGAAATGACTAACACTATTTTTCTTAAAATAACTTAACTGTAGTCAACTTTATGAGATAAGACGACACTGGAAGAGGCAACAACATAAAATATGCCTTGCAACATTTAATTTTGAGACAAACAACAAAAAACAAGATGGAGATTCCCGCATTCCACCAACAGCAATATGAAAAGTCAAAACACAGAAAAAGAAAGTTTCACCTAAACTTAACATGAATCTGGGTTTAAATAGGAAAAACATATAGTTTAAATATACTTTACTTTTAATTACTTCATATAAAGAAAGGAGCAAAATCAACATATCAGTGTTATATCCAAGATCTCAGTTAGGGGGACGGGGGGATTAATGCAGACCGAATGAAAACAGGGAAAACAGTTGAAATGTTTAATCAGCAGTAAAAAGCAATCAGTTAAATGATTATTCAAATGATGCCTCAGCTCTGGACTTGTACCACCTTCATGGTGATGACACTGGTCCACTTTCGTAAACAATCCAATAAAATGATATGGTTGATGGTCTCGTAGGCTGTGTAAAGATCTAATAAGCTCAAGATTCAATATCTACCCACATCTGCTGCCAGAGGCAGCTGCTTTAATAAGTATGCGTCAATATCCACACAATTGTTGCAAAAAAAGATGGATGATCCCTTTAATTCATTGTTAAGGTTGAGAAAAGGGATAAGCTGATTGTGTTAGTTTTAGGGATTGTTGGAGGGGAATTCTTGTTTTCTCTAGTACTCGTGTACCACACTCATGTGGACAGACATGTAGTTACACTTACTTCACATATAAAACATTAACATACAATTTCATTGCATTTAACTGATCCAAGATTCCCTGCAGACCTCTACGCCTCTTATTAGATCATCTGTTTTTCTGACACTCTAGATTGAAACATAGAAATGTGTGTGAAATATCTGAATAATTATTTAAAGTTGATGCGCCATGGCCTTTGCCTCTTTTTGTTAGTTGCAGTGCTAATTCAAATAAACAGATTAATAAAACAAAATGAAAAATGCTGCCCATTTGAAGTGGCTTCTCCACTGTTGCAGAAGAGGCATTTATATTCAAAAAGGCAAATTTTTCACCTCACCAAGGTTCACAGTCTGCTCCTCAATATAATTCAAATTAGAATGAGCACTCATTGGTGAGTGTAATTACATTTTCGCACCTTAGAATATAAAAAAAATGAAAAATAAAAATCTTTTTTGCTGAACTGAATGTGGCCATCAACTGCCCCGTTAGCAGCATTTTAGTTTGTCTAGTTTTTAACTTTGGTGAGCAGGTGGATTTATGGTAAATTCATTTGTTATTTATGATGACTTTTATTATCACAGGAACCAGTACTATAAATACACACTTTCTGCACTACGCAAGAGTGCTGGCTGAGTGCTAATATTCAATTCAGTTCAATTTGATTTTATTTATGCAGGGTCTACTTACAACAAAATTGTCTCTAGGGCACTTCTGAGAAACCCAAAGCATGACCCCCGAGCACATGGCAAAGCCTAACAGTGGCAAGAAAACTTTGAGCAGGACCCGACTCAATTACAGGGGTAGTAGTCAGGTAAAAGAAGAAATGAGGAGGCAGAACCGTGAGAATGGACGAAAGAGGAGAGGGACAAGAATATACAAATATCTGGTATAAAAATATATAATATAAATAGGTGTTGGTCTGAGGGCTGGACTGCAGGCCGACCACGCCAGCGGGTATCCCCCATTGGTATTCACTTGACAGGTGCAGATAAACACCAGGATGGTCAGATTTGGAAGGCAAGGGGGAAGCGCAACATCAGCACTACAGCACCTGAAAAAGGAGAAGAGAGAAGAGAGCAAGACTGCAGAAGATCGACAACGTTGATTCCATTAAATGTTTCAGGACAATCTGAGACTGAGATAAGGCAGGGTGAAGGTGCTCAAGGCACAATAGGAGACACCCCCCCCCCACCCCCCCACACCCCCCCACCTCCCTTCCCCCCCAACAGCCTGGGCCTATAGCAGCATAACTAGGAGGCGGTTTAAGAGACTACAGAGTTTAAGGCTTTATCAAAAAGGCAGATCATCAGTCTAACCTTAAATGTAGAGCGGGAGTCTTACCTCCTGGATCGAGGCTGGAAGTTGATTTCATAATAGAGGAGCCTGATAGCTAAAGGCTCTGCCACCCGTCCCAGACCTACAGATTAAAAGGAGACTCTTATTCTGCCTCAATGTGCATTAAAAGTTAAAATTATTATGCATTATTCATTTTTACATACACCATCGCAGCCAGACCAGAGTATGAGCTCTGTGCGTGCTATTGACAGAGCCAGATGAGCTAACCAATCCTCATTATTCCAGCATCAAATCTGACACAGTTTTGATGAATAGAGAGGAATTAGCAGCCCATATGGGCTCAAATGCCAAACAATTGTGTAAAGTGCCTGTTCTTTTTATTTCTCTGAAAGATGTATAAATAAATAATTTTTCCAACTCTTCCTCATCTCTCACCTGTCTCATTCCCGTCTGCTTCTCATCAGTTTTCTTTTCCTCCTTATGTTTCTTTTCCCAGCAATGTTTCACTGTCTTGTATTTTTTTCCCCCTCATTCCCCTCAGACGGGGGGGTGGAATGAAAGGGTTAAGTGTTTTGATCAGGCTTGGACATAGTTTACTACACATTCATTCATAATGTACAGTCCAGCCCCAGCTAACTTCATAATACCCTGTTTGTAGTAGCAGTTAAGGGGCAGAAAGGCAGCAGTATTATAGATTGATGAATGAGTGCGATGCTCTACCCTGAGTGATATTGATCTCACTGGAATGTGGTTTCTCTTTAACTTGCACAACTCTGGGCAGTAGTGGCTACACTCAGTGTAGAAGCAAGCGCTCTGTGTGTGTTGTGGCATGTTCATTTACACCTTATTTTGAGGTGTTTTTGTTTGTTTGTTTGTTTGTTTTTTGAAAGGGGTTGTGCTTCAGCTTTGCTGCACTATTCATCAAACCCCTCCTTTATATTGATGCGTTTAATATTAGCTCAGGTGAAGCTGAGGAATGAGGCAAGCTCAGGCCTCGGGGCAGTGCCTCGGAGCGGATAATCCTGGAGGTGAGGACGAGGGTCTCCGTCTAGTCGACGCCTGGCTTTATCAAGATTCTGGTGTTTGCTCCAAGACTGATCTGGTGTAAGAGTGAAGTAGCCAGGTCAGCTGATCAATGCTCATCTCTACTCCACCTCATATGGAGCATAGTCAGATACAGATTTTGGGGGAATGCTTCAAATCTTTTTTTCTCTCTGAAATGAGAGCAACGTTGAAATAGAAGAGTGGAGCTGCTGAGAAGCTTAAAAGAGACATGATTTTTTTCATTTTTTTTTTAAATTTTGTCTAAAGTGGACACAGTTTCCTGAGGCGTTGATGGCATTTGTGTCATATTTTGTCAAAATCCTCCAGGGTTACAGTACAAATGACCCCTTTTCAACCATGTTTTAACAGCTCTGTTCACAGTAGCTGATTTAAGGGGTGACGTCAGACACTCAGCTCTCCACCCATCTATTCTGAAGTACAGCAAATACTCCATGAGAAGATCTGCAAGAAGTGGTGAAGCTAGTTCACTTTACTGATCTGTGATGTGACAGTATCCTGGAAATCTGAACAGAAAATAAAAATAAAAAAAAATCGTACCTTTTTTTTTCAGGTTATTCCAAACTAAATGTTGAGGTTGTGTTAACTTGAGGTTTTTGAGTCGGTGGTTTCAGACACCCAAATATGGAATATTGTGCTATCAAGCACAAAGAGATTTTATTTTTTTTAAGATAGATTAAATATATTTTGGTGGTGATTATTTCTTAAGCACTTGTATTTTTATTTTTTTTGTTTATGTGTACCCAAAGACCACCAAGAGTCATTGTTGCATTGTTCTCTTTTATTGCAATTACTTCAAAATCCCAGACTCTCGTAAGTCTGCATTTCTCAGATTTCCAATCACGCTGATACTTAGCGCACATCATGTAAACTACTCTAGGCGAAATGAATCCCATCTAGTGTGCGAGATAAAAGCCAAGGCCAGAGAGGGACTGGAAAATGGAAACAGCAAGAGATTTAATGAGTGAGCAGAAGAGGAGGAAGGATGAGAGGAAGTTGCTCAATGCAGCGAAAAAGAAAATAAAAACAGCGATAACAGAGAAAAGAGGATCAAAGTATGAACTAGTAAAAACAGATAGCAAGGTGAAAAAATGAGCAAGAGAGATGGCAGATGGGAGGAAAATATTGGTTGAGATTAATGGACTTTAAAGGTCAGTCCAGCATGTTGTATAATTCAGCGCACAATAGCTGTGATTGATGTGTATGCTTTAGGACCTTTCCTGCTTAGCTTCCGCAGCATTCCTCTCTGCGTTTAGCTGAGCCACTGAGGCTTTGAGTTTAAGCTGGGAGGAGTGCAAATTCATTTAATAGGTTTCTGAGGAACTGTGGTCTTTGATAAGACAGGAAACAGAGAGGCAACATCAAAGGGAATAGGTGGAAAGGTGGTACCTCTATTTCCATGTGTGTTCAATTAGTATGTCCTAACTGTACAGTCAGCGAGGCTAGAAGGCCTTACAAGATGAATCAATGTTATGGACTGCATATTTGTTATCCATTATATGTTATTTATTTCAAATTAGGAAAGGTGTTTAATTACACTCGGATATTTTTATGCCAGCATAGTGTTTACTAGGGTTTACTCATTTGTATTACAGTGGTGCTCATTGTACCACATCACCCAAAAACATGTTTTTGTTGGTTTTTTTGTTTAGTTTTTTTCCTGCTCAGAGTCTAATTTTAATTAGATGAGAGTTCTTTTTCCGCTGTGCTAACATTCTCTTTGGCACCCCTCAGTGTTGATGCTGGGGGTGTTTCTTTATTCCTGCTGGAGGAGACACAAGGGCCTCAAGGAGGGTGTGTACCACGTATCTGCGCACCACGGGGAGTGGGAAGACATCCGAGAAAATGTGCTTAACTACGACGAGGAAGGTGGAGGAGAGCAGGACCAGGTAAACGCACAGGGTCGCTTCCAATTCTACAGTTTTGTATATATCAAGTAAACTATATATCAAGAAAAGGTCACTTAGCATTTTCAGGACTCATACTTGTGTAAATACAGTCTAAGATGAGCAGTGATTCAGGGCTTGTTACACCATCTTTGCTTTAAAACAAAAACTAAATTGACATGTAAAAATACAAAAACGTCAGTGCAAAGTTCACTGCAAAATGAGCCAAAAAAAACATCAGCCAGCCACCACTGTGTTTAACAGTTTTCATGACACGCTGGCCCCATGCATTATGACTAGTCTTTGTCGTTTTGGTCTCATCTTACTAAAGGTAATTGATACATAAACCTTGTGTTTTTCCCAGACGAAACTTTGTCAAAACAAAGCTGTCATCATCTCTTTTCACTTCTCTTTTCATAGAGAAGATCCTAGTCTCCTGGCAACTCCTCCAAACAAGTCATACCTGCTCCATCTGTTTCTAACTGATTAAGACCTCAAAACTCTTAGATGTAGAGTTTTGTTGGGTTTTTTTCTACCCAAAAGCTACTTTTATAGAGGAACCACCTATTGATGATCACTTAATTAAGTGTGTTTGATTAACAACATCTGCCTGCAACTTAATTCTTAGTTTTTATTTTTTCACACAGTCACTCTGCATTTAAGTTTGTTTAGTATACAATAATACAGTTACCTAGAAACGGGTAAGGAAAAGGTGATTTGTTATTATGATTTAATTTATATAATCTCAAATTTGCAAGATTGTGCACTTTCCTTTTGACATAACTGCACACTCATGGCATTTCCACAGGAAAAAAAATAAAGACAAAATGCATAGACTTGTTTGTATTTTAAGTCATTGCACTGTCTGTATGGTCTATTAAACAGAAATGAGGAAGTAGTACTAAACCAGCAAGCATTAACATTTGAACAGTGCAAAGACATTTGTTGGAGCTGTAGAATGAAACCTGAATGTCATTTCCCTGGAGATGTAGGAATGTGAATCAAATTGGTGAAATTGAGCAAGAAGAGACCATTAGCTATTAATGACACACCCCCCCCCCCACCAGGTTTTTAATAATTTGGCTGATCAAATATGCTCTTGTTGCCATCTTCCTGAGTAAACCTGACTAAGAGACTAATTTGCTCAGAAAAGCAATTTAAATGAGCTACACTGCTGAGATTGTTGTCATGTGCACTGTCTTATATCATTATATCCTAAATTCCAAAAGATTACACAGGAAAGAAAATTTATCTGCTCTGTGTCATTTTTTTTCTTTCTTCTTTTTTGTTTTGCTTTTGTGTGTGTGTGTGTGTGTGTTGTCTCTCAGAATGCTTTTAACATGGTGGAGCTGCAGCGCTCCCTCCAGCCCAGCCCTGCACAGTCACTCCGCTACAGCTACCCACAAAGCATCATCTCCTACCCACAGACAAAGCTTCCCCACGACAACAACAAGAAGGGGATGCCGAATGGGAATGGCAGCACAGCTATTGCCTTGCGTCTCGCCATTCCTCCCTCAGAGGCAGAGAACTTGTCATCCCCTCTGACCTTCCGCCGCTCCCAGAGAGCCTTCTCCTTCTCCAGCCAAGACCTGGCCCGCTACCTGTGTGAGGTCATCAGGGACATGGAACACCCAGAGGAGCTCGGCACCATGACCACACCGCGACGCCTTTCTGGGAAGGAGAAAAGCCTTGCGGCAGTACGTTCCCTCAGCTCCCTAAATGCAACTCAGGGTTCAGAAATAAGGCTTCATGACTCCCAAAACACCCGGATGGACAGGTTCAAAGCCCTCCGAGCTGTGGTGTGCGATTTAAGGGGAGACTCCAAGAATGCAGAGGGCCAGAAAAACAAACTTAAGGAGAACAGAGGGCAGCTAAACTGTGAGAAGAGTGGCTGAGGATGGACTGCCTGAGAGACAGAACTGCAGTTTGCAGCAACACTAATCAGAATCCAGATCCAGCAGAAGAAATACAAAAGGAGGTAATTAAATGTGAATGATTTTGGGATTGCCCAGGTTGTATGTGAAGTCTGCTCTAAATGTACTGTACAGATGAAACTTTGAACGTTTATGTTCTTTGATATAAAAGATGATTACCATGGAATGATCGGATATCATGTATTGTTTACTTGGCTTCACTGTACAGTATTTCCTTCACAGACAGCACTTTTGGAAGCGCCCTGTATCAAAACTACTCATATCAAAAAGCTCATTTACAGTAACGTCTACAAGTAACATTGCAATGATTGCAAGAGTTTCCTGTGAGATAACTGGATTTTTCTTTTCCTGTTAATGACTCATGAAATCATTTATGTAACATAATGAATTTGTTTCTATTGTATTCTCTATTTCCTTTTAAATAAATGAGTATCTTTGATAATATTTCAAACTCTGATTTCCTCAATCAGAAGTTCATATTTGTGAAATAGAAATATTCCATATCTCCAAACTGCAACCAGCTTCCATTTTCAAATGTTACTCAGTAAAGTAAGATGCTGGTAAGATGTCTTACTTTGATGTAAAAGGAAAAAAAAACAACAGAAGAACATCCTGGTATTATTAGGATGGCAACATTTGTGACAACCCTTAACTACTGTTCTTTTCACATTCAAGTTGTTAGCAGCAACATGAGCCACTGATGAAGGGAATAACAGTCAATTAAGGGATTAATCATTTATGTTTAGAGCCTGTATCTTTCTCAAAATGTTGGGGTCCCAGCAGGCTGCCCTACATCTTCCTTAATTGGCCAATATTGCTGTTAAACAACTGTGACTCTGGAGCAGCCTTTTGGGGAAGCACACAGAGCTGCTGCCTGCAGCTGATGGTCTTGATGTCTGTTTTCAGTCTCTCTGCACACCTGCATAATACATCATGCTGAGAGATATATGACACTAAAAAGATTATTTGTACACCCTGTAGGTCTTCATGGAGGTTCATATTTATCCATTTGTAGTGATGAGTCAGTCTAGCATCCACACAAGAAGCCAGACGAGTAATCACTACTACATTAATGCTGCATTAGTGTGCATCCATTTCTTTATAGTAATACTTAATCTATTCCTATTATCAAATTCATTGCATGGATCCACACTGCCACCTATTGGCAAGTCTCTGCTACTACCGTTGATTAGAGCTTTCTCATTACTCCATAGTCAGAATTCATTTAAGTGCTAGACATTAGTGAGTTTTCAAACAGCAGGATCTAAAGAACTTTGAACGAATTTGTCATTGTCTCTAGCATCATAAATTACAGTTTTGGCCCCTTTCCCTTCGTTAAAACTAGTCAAAAATACTCCATGCATTAAAAAGTGGTCATTCAAAGTGAAAATTTGATTGTTGCAATATTTTCTTTTAACATCTTGTTAGAGTAGTAACATAGTACAATTTACATTTGAATTAGAGACAAAATTAAAAGTGGAAATGTTTCTCCTGATCTGTTTCAGCTTATTTTGAGACTATTATGATCCATCCTTCTTTTGTGTAAGAGGATTCTGTGCCCTGAACCACCCTCCACTTCATTGTTGCTGTTTCAGAGTTAAATCATGTTGTCCTCTTCTGCTCTTTCACTTGGAACTAAAAGGAATGAATTGACTTCAAAGAACCACACACTTCACAAAAAAGATTATGTGAGACGTTTAGATGTAATTTACATTTGAGCCATAAGAGGGCACTGTAGGCATAGGCAGTAAGTGACACAGAAGCCACAGGCACACTTCAGTAGCACCTTAGGGGGAATTTCAAATGAAAAAATATCAAAGAAAAATAAAGAAAAACTGTAACAAAGTTTTTTTTTTATTAATGAATTGTAGAGCTTGCCATATAGAAGATGTTCTGGAAGATTTTAATTGAAGTACTGAGAACAGTGAAATATTCAGTCGCTTAAGAAACAGTTATTTCATCCTTATAACATCCTTAGTTATTTCTGATCTTAGAGGCACATGGACAAAACTCGACATATAAAAGAGCAGTCCCAACCCATTTACCCATAACAAATTACTCAAGCACTCTTCATTTTTCTTTTGGATATGGCAATATTATTTTTCTCTCTTCATCTTTGAAAAATTTTGTTTCCCATTAGTGATTAGCTTCTTCATAAGTATTGGGTCTCATGGCCATTTTCTAACATTTCAAAGGCGTCCCTCATGTTGATTTGAATATTTGGATGAAAAGGCATTGGGTCTCATTCATGAAATGTGAGCAGAACACGTTTGTCCATAAACTGAGCGGAACAAAATGTATACATGTTTCGTTGTTCATGAAAATTGTAGTCGTTCTGAACTTTTCATAGGTATGAAGCTTGTATAGCTTGTGTAAATAGGGAGTGCACATAAATATTGTCATTCTTGAACTTTACAATGTTAATGCCTCAAATGGACTGTTATTTTAACAATATGCCTTTAAAGATACCTTTTAAATATGAGAATACATTTGAAATAAAGACATTTAATTTAATCAATGGTCATTTTTCATATATTAGCTTTAGACTGTGTCAAATTACACTATTTAAATCAACTTAATATGCAGACAGACACCACTCGGTTTCGTGTTGGATGCCTGACAGAGGTTTCTTAGACAATATTAAACCATTTTTACTTAATTTCTTTAATGCTTTCTTGGACAGAAGACAGGGTATTAGATATCTGCATCAAGTTCTGATCACACAGGGAATGACAGATAAGATAGGGTAAGATGTACTTTGATTCCAGGACTGGGAAATTATTGGGCAGCGGCAGCATGATATACAGGAAACAGAAAGTGACAGCTTAACATTAAACCTAGAAATATAAAGTAGAAAAGGTAATATTTAAATTATAAAAAAAATATAAATTAAAGAAGAGCTAAAAGCAGAGTTCTTGCCAGCACTGCTTCATTGCTGTTTTTTGTGAGATTACAAGTTTACTCAGAGGTTTTGAGACAACGTGAACCATCTGATAGTCCAGGCTAATATGACAAACATTCACCAACATTCACATGTTCCCAGAAAAAAAAAAAAAAAAGTTCTACACAAATTTCATGAATTTGAAGTAGGTTTTTAGTAAGGTTGTGATTTATGTGCAGATCTACTCACAGATTTAAAATGTTTTCATGAATGAGTCCCATTGGGGGCTTACTAAACCACTCGAAACGGTTGTGAATGTGTTGATAGTAGCCCTGTACCTCCATACCACACTGGCGGACAGCTAGTCAGCCCTGGGTAAATGATCTTGACGGGGGAGGAGGGTGCAGTCATTCTCCTCTTAAGGATTAGTGGAAGCTCCTTTGGCAATTTGCATGTGAATAGATCCTGGGGCTGCAATCCAATGGAACTCTCTCTCTCTCTCTCTCTCTCTCTCTCTCTCTCTCTCTCTCGCTCTCTCCCTCTGTCTTTTTCTGTCTCTCGACCTTCCTTCACTTTGCTTCTGACATCAGGGAGAACCAGAAGGAGGGAGAGTTAGAAAGGCATGGAAAGGCGAGGAAAAAGAGTGCATCACTGCAACAAAAGATAAACTTTCAGGTTTAAACCCGGAAATAACATAACTGGCTTTGTGGATGGGAGAAGGTATGCTATTTTATTTTTTATTTCATTTTATTGTATTTAGGCATTTATTAATTTGGTTGTTTCTTCACGTGTTGGAGGGTGGGTTGTGGAGTGGCAGTACGCACACTCAGAACTAGGATAACAATGAATCCAGAGAGGACTGGTCCACTTTTTGGTCAAGATGGGGGTGGGGGAATTGTTAGGCCTCAGCCAGTTTCTTACAAACTGTTAAATGAAACACAACACGCAAACTTGTTATTCTCATGTGCTCATATTCCTCATATTATACTTAGTTCAGTTTCATTGAACCTAAGAAGTTGTCATTAACTGTTTTAGCCAGTAGTTAAAGACCTTCAGTTTACAATCAGATTTCATAAATCAAATGTATCATTTTATCCAAATCCTGAAAAACAAATACTAACCACCAACTTTGGCATCTATGGTTCCAAAGTAGTTTGATTATATTAATAAAACTGCTTTTTTGCTGAAATGACTAGTTTTGATATATGCAATTCCACAAAACCTTAACAGTGTTCCATTTTGGTCAAAGTCAATGCTGGAGATATAAACAAAATAACTATGCATACTCATTCTCACTTATATGTGCAACATAGAGGCACAGGAGAACATGTAAAACAACACACAGAAAGGTCGCTGCCAGAATTCAAACCACGAGCATTCTTGCGTGAGGTAACAGTGGTTTCCCTGTCTGCCCCATTGTGAAATTAAAAAAAAAAAAAAATTATTTATAGTAAAATATTACAGCCAAACTTATCCCAGGCACATTTTTAGCATTGGAAACAATGTATAGAATCCTTCAATATGGCCAAACTGTTGTGTTTGCACTCCTAAAGAATGCAGTCACATATGACCCAGAACACTGATAAATGTGGTTTGAATGATCAGATGTCAGTGCACCCTCAAAAGCATCTTGGGTGTGTTTACATTTGTACTTTGTACTCTCCACGTGTGCTCAGATCACTGAGGACAGATTTTAAAACCAAGTGTAAAGAGGTCTTCGGTCCACCTGTGAGATCCATTACCCGAAACATTAATTAATTAACAGAAGAATCAGAGGGTTTAAGACTAATACTTTAAATTGAATATATTCTAATGACATAATGACAATGACGTAAAGCTCCATCACTGTCAACTCATCATGTATTGAGTAGTATTTACCTTGACATCACCTACTGTAATGTATAGTGAGTACTTTTTAAAAAATCTTGGTACACTAAGCACTGGGATTGGTATACAACACAAACATCTTTGTTTATATTGGAAGAATTGGCACAGGAGCCTGTTGCCAGTACACTGTAACATGGCAATGTAAGAACAATTTCCCTTAACATGCCAATTATGTTCTAAAAAACCTAAGGTGTATAAGCCAATATTTTTGAAGTCTCTCGTTCTGCTCTTCTCTGTCCTGACTCGTCAGGATTAATTATGTTACAGTGATTGTACAGATGATATTTATAGCTGCTCAAGTTATGTGGACCAGCACTAATCAACAGGCTTTTATATGTGGGTGTGTGTGTGTGGGAGAAAAGCACAGGGAAAGAGACCAATAGAGAGACGGGGAGAGAGAGAGAGAGAGAGAGAGGCCAATTTGGTGTTGCATGTTGAGTCATACAAACACACATGTCAGTCATGCTATATGACTGTGTCATTGTACTTGAGAGTATTAGGATTTACAGACACAGCTTAAGGTTAAAGGGCTGGGGGTGGGGTGTTTGTCAGTACTATCCAATCCTCTTATAGCACAGACTCCACTATACTAATGTACTAACAGACAGACAGGAAGGGATAGACTTCATTTAGCTAAGTCCTAAAAAGGAGCATGCTTTGGGTGTATAAAAATGCTCTTAGTCTTGGGAAACCAAATATATACCAAACCAAATATATTTTCTTATCAACTGCGTGCCTGTTATTGTCACATGAAAATATAGACCTGAGGTATGAGTCTTTGGTTTGTTTGTTTTTTTAGATTTGGAAAACTGCATTTGTATTCATATAGTGCCAACAGAAAATAGTTGGGTTTTTTTTCCGAATAAAATGGCAATTTTTTTTCAGCAGATAAAAATTACCATGTAAAAAGCAGAGGAAATGCTAATTCTCATAAGTAATATTATTAACACAATAAAAAGAAGAAAAAAAAACAGGACAAGTTATCTATAGTGCAGATATTTTATCACTCAACTTCAGCCAATTGGAACTTTCAAATTATACAAAATATTTTTACAAAGCTGATAGCAATCAGTACCATGATGGTAATTACACAGGAGTTGACGTATGCAAAAAAAATGGAAAAGGAGAGCATTAGATGCACGTTTTAGAGTGAAAGCCAAACATAACAAATTTCTAAGTCAAACAAGATTTTAGTTTTGCGTCCAACAGTCTGGCCTCTCTGATGTAGTCATTCCTGATCCTATCCATCCTTATCACTCCTTATGATACTCACGTCTGCCCTTAGTCTAGCTTCTACTACTCTTTCCCATAGCTTCATTGTATGGCTCATCAACATTATTCAACTGTAGTTTCCACAATTGTGCACATCTCCCCTGGTCTTAAAAATCAGCCCAACATGCTTCTCCTCCATTCCTCAGGCATCCCGTCACTCTCTTAAGATCATGTTGAATGTCCAAGTCAAAACCTCGACTGCCACATCTCCTAGACACTTCCATACCTCCACAAGTATATCATCAGGACCAACTGCCTTTCTACTCTTCATCCTCTTCAATGCCCTCGTCACTTCAGCCTCACTAATCTTTGCTACCCCCTGGTCCACCATCTCCTGGTCCATCACCTCTTCTCTTCTTGGTTCTCTCCCATTTTCCTCATTCATTAACTCTTTAAAGCAGTGTTCTTCAACCCTGGTCCTCAAGGCCCACTGTCCTGCATGTTTTAGATGTTTCCCTGCTCGAACACACCTGGCTCTATTTAGTGGGTCATTGACAGACTTGTGTAGACCTTGAAGACCCGCTGATGGCCATCCAATCAGATGTGACTGAGCAGGGAAACATCTAAAACATGCAGGAAAGTGGGCCTTGAGGACCAGGGTTGAAGAACACTGCTTTAAAGTACTCTTTCCATCTTCCAATCACACTTCTGACACCTGTCAATACATTTCCATCTCTGTCCTTATCATCCTAGCCTGCTGC
Organism: Arrhamphus sclerolepis; assembly: GCA_037176975.1. Taxonomy (NCBI): domain Eukaryota; kingdom Metazoa; phylum Chordata; class Actinopteri; order Beloniformes; family Hemiramphidae; genus Arrhamphus; species Arrhamphus sclerolepis. The sequence goes on along the minus strand of JBAMYA010000021.1, from coordinate 15,495,755 downwards.
AGGTCCTTCCCAGCTCTATCTCTCTGTTTAGCCAACCTTTAAATTATTCTCTCCCTCCTTGCTGTCTAACGTACCATACAAATCATCATACACCCTTTGCTACCTCTATCTTCACATTCACTTTTCGTTGTATCTCCTTGAACTCCTGTCTGCTTTCATCAGTCCTCTCAGCATTCCACGTCTTCTTAGCTAACCTCTTTTTCTGTGCATGCTCCTGCACTTCTTCATTCCACCACCAAGTGTGTTCTTGTCTCCCTTCCTACCAGATGACACCCCAAGTATTCTCTTACCTGTCTCCCTGATCACATTAGCTGTAACTTTCCAGATATCTGGAAACAAACCCCTGAGCACTCAAAGGCTGTCTCAACTCCTCTCTGAAGACCACACAGCACTCTTCCTTTTTCAGCTTCCACCACTTCATCCTCTGCTCTGTCTTTGTCCTGTTCATTTTCCTCACCACCAAAGTCATCCTCCAAACCATCACCCTGTCTGCTGTCCTCTTCAGTTTATGAAGTCTACACATTTCACCTGTGTGCTCCTGCCTCCACTCCTATAAGCAGTCCCTCCAGGATTAACACAATTTCAACCAAAGTCTGAAATATATGCAGAGGATTGTCATTTTAACTAACTTAATTCTAACTTACTGCAATATCTCTGCAATTTTTGCATATGCAGAACAAAGACAGAACAAAAACACAGTCCTGGAAGTGAAACTACAAAAACTAGCTCCACCGGTTAGCAGTCATGGGTTTGATCAATCTGTGAAACTATGAAAGCAAACTGCTGTCATGTGACAACAAAAAGACCAAGCAAAACAATTTCCAGATGTTATGCATTAAAGTAGATGTTATTTATTCTGTACACTGTTAAACATTGTGGTGAAACACAAATGAAAATCTTTGCTAGATAGCTACTTTTCAACAACAAAATATTTAAAATCTCCACCAATGACCCCAACAGAGACAACTTACTGTCATAGATGTGAGTTTGGAGTTGTAGAGTTCATAGTTAAGATGTTTGAGAGTTTGTTTGTTTATTCCAAGTCGATATATATGTAAAATACAGTACCATGTTATTTACATCATTCGCATTGTGTTGAAAAGAAAAAAATAAATACAGTATAAATAAATTTACATAACACAAAATTTGGAAAGGAGTGGGATGAAGCCGAGCTTATTGAGTCCCACCCCCATTTCCATCCTAAATCAACAACTAAAATTAACCGGTTGCCGCCATTTACAGCTTACAGTTTATATCAATACTATATACATAAATAAAAGAAAAAAAGGTTTGTGGTTTGAATTTATATTATACATCAGGTATATTTACATACATATGAAATGGAGCCTTTTTTCTTTTCCTTGACGGAGCAGTTTAGAATTGTCTGAATTTTCAGTTTTATATTATTGGATTTAACCCCAAAATTGCAGCACTGAATTTCATAAAGTAAACACGCAAGAGTTTCTTCTGTTTAATAGTCTTGGCTCTCTTAGCCTAATCAAACAATAAGGTTTGGTGATTTTATTTATTTATTGTTTTGTGTCAAGAAGATCTTTGTGTTTAACAAAGAAGAGACATCTTATCCAAGCTTTCCACACATCTTCTGAAATAAACTCTTTCAAACAAGGTTACAGTTAGCTGCTTAGTTTTTAGAGACTGCAGCAATAACTGAATAAGTTTTGCCTTGAGCAATATTCTGCTAAGACTGGGCCGCTGCGTAGCCTCGTTGTTCAAGCAGGCAGCCCATTTACAGATGCCCAGCCCCCCGCAGCAGTCGCGAGCTCGACTCCCAGATCACAAACTCCTGCTGCATGTCCTCCCCCTCTCCTGCCTCATTACCGCAAATAAAGGCCACTAGAGCCAAGCAAATTCTTTAAAAAAAAAATTCTAATAAGACATAGTTGTATAAAATTAAAGTTGCAAGAGAATCCACTTTTTCTTAACTTTAAGTTACATTTTCTTACTGTTGGAAGAAACTGAACTTAAAAAAAAAAAGAAACAATTTGAATAGCTTGCATTTTATATCACTTTACGTTTATAGTTTTGCGGCAGAGATTTTCAAGCCAATTATGTTAAAATGAAGATTGCGCCTTGTTTGTCTTTAATAATAGAAATGTTTTTTACCCTCATTCTCAATTTTTTTTCCATTTTCCTGTTACAAAAATATGCATACAGAGCTCTGCAGTTATTTGGGACCGGCTCAAAAAGACACTGGCTGCATTTGTTCCAACAAGCTACTTGTCAGGGATAATGGCAGGATCAGCATTCATTACTTATCGTTGTTTCAATTCACTTATTATTTTAACTGATACACTGAGAGTGTAGACAACTTTCTCAACTTCAATCCACCTGAATAGGATTGAAATATAAATTGTAAAGTTATTTTTAGGATCAAATTTTGTGTAGGATAAGTCAAATAGACCAAATAATTTTGTCTGACAACCCATACTTGCAGAAATAGGCTGAAAGATTGGGCTGAGACATGCATACAGCTCTAGCCTAGTGAGTGAGATTCATTTTTGTCGTTAAACGATGCTATGGCTGGCATCATGTTCATTTTGAGATATGTTATCAAGTTTAATCCATGTCTGTGTACCCACAGAAATTGCTGGAGAGTTGCAGACGGACCCATTCACCCTAATGGAGGAGAGAGAGGAGAAGGAAGAATCTGTCGAGCGAGAAAAGCAAGAAGATGAAGTCAAGAAGAAAGAACAGCAAAATATCCAGACGTCCATGGCTGACAAAGAAAATGGTGTGATGCTTCATCCAGAGATGGAGGAGAATAGAAAAGAAAAGGGATTGGAGGTTGGGGAGATAAAGAAAGAGACAGAGATGGACGCAGAGGAAAAGGTTGAGCTTTGCCAGTCTGTTCCAGGCTTGCAGACCAGCTTCATCCAAGGCACTGACCTGTTTGGTTATGTGGGGATTGAGGCGGTACTGGAGCAGATGAAGCGCAAGACTATGAAGGTTGGCTTTGAGTTCAACATTATGGTGGTTGGTAAGTTCAATTCAATTCAGTTCAGAAATACTTATTAACCCACGAAGGGAAATTCTGTACCAGTTCTGTACCAGTTATTCTGTACACCAGTCTCAAATTATTGTGCAGCTGTTTCATGGCTTCACCCTGCAGGTCTTAATGCTTACTTTGAATTTTTTTTTTTTTTTGACTAAGATCTGACTTTCTTTTGTTGTTGTTCACGTTAGTATTGTAAATGTGACCTACATCAGGCTCAGGTGTAAACTGGCTTCTCCTTTGATGTGACCCGCATGTTCAGAAAGATATTACGTCAAACACAGTACAAACAGTATGTCGGGTGTACAGAAGTGATTTAGCAGCGATGCAAGTTCAAACAAATCATAATGAGAAGAAGACTGAGGAAAAGGGGAGAAAAGAAATGTCATGGTTTAGGTTTTGTTGTGGTGTTTTGTTTTGTTTTTTCCGGTGTTGGTGGTGTCTCCCTGCTTTTAGTTTGAAGTCCTGTCTGTCATGTTCTGTTTGACTTTCCTGATCCTCTTTTCCCTGATGTGTTAATGCAGCCAGAAAAAAATGAGAATTGACAAAAAAAAGTCTGATTTCAGACACTTTTCCTTGCATGTGAACATAGCCTAAAAAAAACACAACCATCCCTCTGGCTGAGGCAGGCTACAGCTGGACAAGGACAGGAGTGATGATTGGGATCCCGGCCACCGGGAGGCTCTCGAGGGCCACCCCATAAACCCAGACCCACCCATCCACCCAGCGTCACTAAGACTGGGGGCATGGCCCACGCCCCCCCACAGAGCAGCAAGCAGGAAAGGGGCCAGAGGTGACCTAAACCAGAGATTGGGCCCCCCAACCTCAGCAGACCCACAACCCTAGAAGGCCGGCTGGTGTAGACGGTCCCAGATAGGCCAGGAAGTTCAACATTAAGTTAGAAGAAAGCGTTGCAGCTACTTGTAGGGTGATGGAGATAGTAGGATTTTCTAGTGCATAATGTTTTTACTTCTGTTGGATTAAATACTAAAAATACTTTCAGGAATGTGGACAGTTCTTGCATAATGGGAAATCAAGATGTGCCAGATCGGGATGAATTTACATGGTGTTAAAGAAGATTTTGTGATTTAGGATTGCTTTCCACCAGGCTGAGAGAGTTGATTGCAATTCTGTTAAAGTAGTTCATCTTCTTTATTGAGATTGGAAGTAAGGGTTGGTCAGAAATTGAGGGTTTTCTTTAAAAAAAAAAATTATTCTGCTCTAGTTCTGTCTATGAGTTGTGATTTTCTTTTTGGATCCATTTGACTAAATATTGCAGTTGATTTGATAAATAATATTGCAAGTTGGGAGCTTCTAATCCTCTAATTATATTTTTGCAGTGCTGACAGAAATTTTAGGTTTTCTGTTTTTGGAGAACTGAGTTAGTAATGAGTTAACTGACTTAAACCAGTTACTGTATGTGTGGGAGTAACTGGTAGTGCTGAAAGATGATTTATGGGAGTGTTTTCATTTTGACTGTAGCTATCTGGCCCATAAGTGAAAGTAGAAGGTTGGTCCAACGTTTAAAATGCTGTTCAGTTTTTTTTTTAAAGCAGAGGAGTGCAATTAAGATTGAAAAGTTCTGACATTCTTGGAGAAACATTGATACCCAAATATTTAATATTACCAGTGTTGATTAGTGGAGAGTTCTCCTGAGCTGCAGACTCCTATGCATTTTCCTAAAGCGGTAGTATATTTGATTTGGGCCAATTAATAGTATAGTTAGACATTTTTGAAAAATTATCAGTAATATTAAAAGTTTCTTGTATAGATTTGTACAGATCCTCTAGATAAGATAATATGTCATCTGCATACAGGCTAATTTCATGTTGAGATCTGGTGTCTTGAATTCCTTTAGTTTTGGAGTTTTGTTTAATTGCTGCTCCTAGTTCTAAAAAAATGTCAAACAGTGCAGAGGGAGAGGACACTCTTGTCTGGTTCCATGGTGAAGTGAGAAAGTTGGAGATGAGGTTGGTGGTTATTGTTGCTCTAGGAGAAGTGTACTGTGTTTTTATCCAGTGAGTGAATGACTTTCCGAAACCAAAGTTTTAAATGTCCAATTAACTTTGTCTAAAGCTTTTGCTGCACCTAGTGATACTATTATTGATTTAGTTTATTTTTGTTGATTGATATGAATTAGGTTAAATAAGCCTGTTGGTGCCATCTGATATATTCCTATTTTTAATTAAGCTAGTTTGATCTGGATGGATTAATATTGAAGTTACTGTTTCTGTTTTTGGGGGCAAAAGTTTTAAAGATGATTTTCAAGTCCGGATTGATTAAGGAAAGTGGGTGATAACTGGAGGAAAGAGATGGATTAGCCTTAAAGAAGTCCGTCTTAACTGCCATATTCATATGTGGGGTACTAGTGGAGGTGGCATGAATTTCAGTTGTTACTTTATAAAATAAAACAAAAACAACAAAAGTGGTGATAACATGCTGAAAATTCAATTCAATTCAATTCAATTTATTTATATAGCGCCTATTTACGACAAGTCATCTCTAGGCGCTTGAGAAACC
>JBAMYA010000021.1:15454599-15490122 GCA_037176975.1 Arrhamphus sclerolepis | reverse complement strand
GTGTGTGTGTGTGTGTGTGTGTGTGTGTGTGTGTGTGTGTGTGTGTGTGTGTGTGTGTGTGTGTGTGTGTGTTTTTGCATTTCATGCCTTTAACACTCAAAATATGCCCCCCTAAAATTCTCCACACACTCTCTTTTGGGGACAGATCAGCACTGCAGATAGGACAGACTGCAATATATGGCTCTTTGTAGGCAGCATATACTGCGAGACAATCAATATGCTTTTCTGCATTCATGTTTCCTGTAAATTACTTTTGCCACATATGCCCGTACACCAGCATACCATCACGCAATCCAGGTCTGAGACTTGTTGCTAATAACACTCTGGATTTATTTATTTTGCCCAGTAATGTTTTAGGTGCCATTTGTGAACATAACTTGATTATGTTGTAATACCTGGTTCGTGCTCACACATGCAGAAGCAGCAGCTGATGAATGAATAAGAAAAGATTGGAAATCCACAGCTCCCCAGGTTACATTACCTGTACACACGCTGCTCCTCAGATGTAATCATTTTATCCATCCTCATCCACCCCCCAACCCCCACCCCCTCCAAAAAAAAATCTATATATATAAATAAATGTAATATAAATAAATCATCTTGACAACTTTAGCTTTTCCACCTCCAGCTCTTCTTCCTGCTGGTCAGTTCTTGGTCACTGCCGTCTTGTAAATCTTCACCTTTACTCTCGCTGCAGCTCTTTTATCACAGATAACTTTAGACGCTCTTCTCAACCCGCTCCGCCCTGCTTGCACTCTCTTCCTCACTTGTTTTTTTTTCACAACTCTCCAGTGCTCTGCACAACTGAGCCCGAGCAGTCAATGATTGTATCCTCACTTTTCTGCCTGTTTCTTTTTTCTCTCTTTTTTCTTTTTATTTCCACACATGTATTCTGTCTTGCTGTGAATGACCTTCATTCCTCATCTCTCTGGAGTATTTCTCCTTATCTCCAGGTTTTCTTCCACCTGCTCCCTCCTCTTGCTACATACATATATTATTCAATCATTTTACTATATTATGCACTACATTATCTTCCTTTGAGAACACTTTTGTTTTTCTTTGAAACATTTGAATGTTTTTAGCATACATTTGTTGACAAAGTAGAAAACAGCTGCTTATATTTTCTTCTCAAAGCAATGCTTTTGTTCAAAAATGATCTTTACATCATACTTTTTTCCATTAATATCTCTAAACTGCCCCCATCCAAGCTTTATTTTGTGAATCTATTTCAGTTCTGAAATACAAAAATCTGGCGCATGCTAACAAATAGAATTAAACTGATTAGAAACAGAAAATTTTGGGGCTAATATAACATCTGCAAAATAAAAGAAATTAAAAGACAAAACATAAAAAGTGAAGCTTTTTCTCCAGTTTTCTATATCATCACAAATTTTTTCAAATAATGGATGTGTACTGCAGTGAAGTTAAGTAAAGATGAAAGTAACAAGTGCATTGAAGGAAGTGATTCATAACCATAATCATGCACAGAACTGAAGTACATTTTGTCGTTCAGTGCAAAACATCTTATTTTCCAGTTAAGGTTAGTTTACACGTAAGAGCCAGGCCAAAGAGTGCTGGATGTGTTATGTAAGCTGACACTTTATCCAAACACTGCGTGTTTTATTCCAGTGTCAGATCTGTCTTGAAGCCCTGAAATTAATTAGTCTCTGAATCAATCTTTATCAGTCTTTATCATTTTCAAGCCGTGGGATTTAACAGAAGGAATGGGGAGGAACCAATTTACTCAGGAACTATCAAGGATGATGACACACTTTGTGTCATCTGACACTACAGGATATATTTCTGATGCAATATCAGTACATCAGGCAGGGGTGGGGGAGGCGGCAGCTGAGTCTGTAGGAGGAGCAGAACAAGAGCAGACTGTTTGATGTGACAGCTGGAGATTGTAAGAATGAGGGCTGACACAGAGCTCCAGCTTCCTTAGTCTTGACTGGTCACCCAGTCAGCCTGTCAGTCATCCACTCTCTGAGATTCCAACTCTGTTTACTCTCGTGTTATTAACGTGTGTGTGTGTGTGAGAGAGAGAGTGTCCGTGTTTATCCTCAGGCAAAAGATCTAGGAGAAGTGACAGTGTGGCGTGGCCCACTGTCAGTCGCCCAGCAAAGTGGCACACGTGTCAGCTCTCCTGACAGACGCTCTCATCCTGCTGGCCGACGATGGCGGCTGCAAATGTGGGACATGTCTTCTGACAGATCAACACAGCCTACACGACAACACGGCGTGCAGACAGGACAGGAGCAGTCAAGTTTGATGTGAGGGGGTCAGTGCTGAGGACCCAGGCTCTTAAAGGCTGAGTGAGAGCTGTGGTGATCTCACAGCTGGAGATGCAGCGGCTCTGGTCCACTTCCCTCACAGCTTCTTATTTCTGTTGGTTGTAAGAGATACCTGCTTATGTAGTTCTTAAATGTAGCTGCTTGTTAACATCAACACTCTACAAAATGCCACGTCTCAAAGTACAACAGCGTACCTGCCATCATACAGCATTTAATATTGTCCCGATGTCTGTTATCACTTTGGAAAATGTTGTGGTTGACCATCAAAAGGACGGAAGAAGATACTGTTACAGATGAAGCTACTGTTCTCACATGCAAAGAGTATTCAAATCATCAGAGGCTCTCAGCAGCTGATGATGTGAGCAGGTTTTATACTATATAGTAATTACGTTTTTGAGCTAAATGACACTCATGCGCTTGTTAAAAAAAAAAAAAAAAAAAAAAGACTACAAAAAAGTCAAATATTTCTAAATTTATAATTGAGGAGAGCCATTTGTTGTATGCAAATTGTTGCAATGTCACAATAAAGACTCAAAAACTTTAAAACGCTGACGTTTTTCTTCCTCTTGCTTTGCAAATGCACACATGCAGCTTATACAGGACATGACTGCATCACTGTTACACTTATGAAGACGTAAATGTACAATGGCTCATGATATTCTCACTGCTTAGTGACGTTTACATGCAACATCTGGCTAACATGTATGTACACTTTTGGACATTTATTTGGATTTATTTTTTCATTTATATCTCTAAAATAAAGTCTTCTCACTTCACTCTCACTGACTGATGGTCGAAGTTCAGGGTTAAAACCCACAGAGGAGGTTATATACGTATATGTAGTTGAGTTTACAGTTTGCAACGTACATGGTTAGGTTTCTGTTGTCATGGTGTATTGATTACTGTGATTTTATTTGAAAGCTACCTGTTGCGTCCCTAATACAAGTCTAGGGGATAAAAAGGGAGTAACACAAGTCCAGTTGATGGTAATAAGGAGATGACTGACCAACGTTTAGTCACCACAAAACGATAAAACAGATCAGCACATGAGCTTCAGGGAGAGATAAGGTCAACATAACAAACAAAACACCCCCAACTAGAAATTAATGAGCCAAAAGAATACAAACTTACACCTAACCCACCTTAACTCCAACATAAACAGGAGAAAACAACCAATGGCAGCTCTCCCCTACTAGGTCTATCTGGAAAACTGAAAGTAAAAAGAAAAACAGCTGCTCAAAGAGGGACAAAGTGGTACCAGAACCCTAACCAACAGACAAGCAACAAACCTAGGCCTTCACAAAAGAAACAATAATGAAATGGCAAAAAGTGTCCAAAAGGCCTTGACAGGTATCTCTCCAATCCTGATAAAGGCAACTCCCAGGCCTTGATTGGCTGAAGAGATCACCACGCAACAGGAGGAGAAGGAACACCTGGGAATCTGCACAGAATAAAGTTACTTCCAAAAAAGAAACAAAAAACGCCACCACATTCCTGTACCACCCCCACCCATAAGGACAAACACAGGTTTGTTTACATTGACAACAAATCACACCATGGAAAGGGCATCAGCCACTACGTCATTGCATCCCTTTAATGCTTCATGTCCAGATTAGGATTCTGACAGATGAATGCTCACCTCATCAGCCGCTGGTTTCACAAATTCAAGAGCAAACCAAATACTGCCTCACATGAAACAGATATGTTGCCTTGTCCTGATTTTTAAGACTGAACTGAGGAACTTCTATCTTTTGGAGATTTGGGCAAACATTTCACAGTGCAAATTTCTTTTTGAAATTGTGCTTGTGAGTTTTGTCTATTTTTCTCAGAAATGTATGAGATAACAGCAACATTTTCTGTACAATCTATCAGCATGCCCTTGCAAGGTTAAGACAGAAAAAATTACTGTTAAAGGGTGTGTGCTGAGTCATAAGCATGCTCTCTGCCCACACAGAGAACAGTTGTGTCTGTAGGGAATTTTTCTTCCTCCTCTTCCTCATCTTGCCCCTTTTTTTTACTTTTTTTTTTTTATTCCATTTAAAGCAAGTAAGAAGTCATAGATGCATAATGTACAGGTGTGATCCAAAAACAGTAATACTAGTACTGAGAATATGTTTTCTACAAATGAAGCAGAATTCGGATGGCGTTACAGTCTTTAATGCTCCAGAATTATTCTGAGACAATGGAAAAAAGCTAAATCTCTTACCTCTGCTTTGATTGTGATCGCAAAGCACTTTTTTTGTTTTGTTTTTTTACTTTGTTCTCGTTTTTGCCAGTCTAACCTGTCTTCTGTCTGTTTTGTATTCCACCTTTGCCTATGTATTTGTTGGTTTAAAATGTGTATATTTATTCCTTCATTTGTTATTCATCAGCAGTTATTAATAGAATATCTGTGATTTGACGTCACTGGATATTTTAACATAAATAAATCCATGGTTACAAAACAATGTTTCTCCCCAGAAAGGCATTTGCAAAGAAATCTATCAGTTGCTATTTCTGATATATTGCAAGACTTACTTTACTTACCTGGTTGTCTGGTTTGTTTGTTTTTTCTACACCATCCCATTGTGCAGTTTTCTGTATCTACCCACAGATGGCCCTCTTTGCCACACCTGAGCTCTGACTCACACAACTGATCTGTGCTCACATCCAGATCCTCAGTTTTTCCTTTCCAGTCCTGGACGGATCCTTCATCCCCCTCGCTGCGTGGTTCAATGGTCCGGCACTGTGCTCTGCAAAGATGCATAACACCCTCCCTGAAATCTGCTGGCCGCAGTTTATCATCGACTGAATTAAGAGCATTTAATGGCACAATTGTGATGGATTCTAGAAGCAGTTGATTTATTGATCACTGTTCTCAGCTAAGCTGCAAATGCTCAAATAGTTGCCGATCACATCCTGAAATCCCTTTCCCACCCAGAGGTTTTTTGGTTTTTTTTAATCTTATATAGTACTTTTTTGTTCCACAGGTGGGTTTGTCTCAAGAACTGTACCAAAACGTTTGAATGAGATTACATCACAGCAACTGAATCTATGAGGTGTTCTTCCATTGAATGTGGCCATTTGTGTCTGTCAAGGTCTTTGTCCATCTATCACTGAGGAAGAGGAGGGCTGAGCTGAACGCTGGTGGTGGTGGAGAGGAAGAGGGGGAGAAGCAGAGGGCGCCTGACAGATGGGCTTAGTGAGTGAATCATTGACAGGGGCCTGCGAACGGATGCTGGCTCCATCAATAGCTCAAAGCCTGTGTGATGAATTACTGCAGACAAACAATGCTGAGTAAGCAAATGTGTTTTTAACAAAGCCAGGTGGAATTATTAGAGCTTGTTTTAAGAGCTTCAAACATGAAAAACAGGCTATAATCATAAATGAAGCTGAATTTCACTTTTACTTTCATTGTGATTGATCACATAAAGTACAGCTTCAGATGTACAGTTTGTTATCCCAGTTTTAGAAACACATGCTATACATGCTATACTTAAATGTGATAACACGGACAATTTTTAATCTAAATGTATACTTAACAAGCCTGTGTACCTGTAGTTATATGCTCAAGACAAGAGGTTAAAGTTTATCATCTTCATTTGTCAACCAGGACTGTAATCAGCATCAAACTGTTGGTTCTTCGGCTCTTGTAGACATATTTTATTTCTATTTACCCCGTGTAATTACCTTTCTATACAGACGGTGTCAGTTTTCCTTTTTGTTTTGGCTGCACTGTGAACTATGGAGGCTCTGATAAGGAAGAAAAAACAAAAACAGAGCAAAATTTAGAAAATAGAGGATAAAACAGAATTGTGGAAAGCAGACTGGTGGTCTGTCCAGGGTGTACGCCCACCAGCCACGGGACAACTGGGATGGACTCCAGGACCTGCGACTGAAGAGGAAAAAAGCTGGTGAATGAGTGAATGGATGAATGCCAAAATTTAAGAAAAAACACATCTTAGAAATTGTCAAAAAGTAAAAAAGAAAAAAAAGAAAAAAAAAGATAGAAAGAAATTGTTGTTTTTGTTTTTTGTTTCACAAACTGAAACTAGTATGAAACATGTATGAAACATAACAACAAAACCAAAACATCAAAACGCCAGAAAATACAACATTGTTTAAAAAACAAAGAACCCAGACTTCTGAAAATTAAACATAATGTTTATGATTTTTTTCTTTTTCCAATTTTATATTTGTGTTTTAGTTTTGTTTTAGCATCTGTATTCTTATGTCTTGTTTTGTTTTTCTTGCTGACGGTGGTTTTATGTTGCTGTGTTTTCTTGCTGCGTTATCTGCGTTTGTTCTGTGAAACATTACATTTTCTTTATCGATGTAAGGTATTCTTGGTTGCTTTTTTTTCTTACATATTTGTTTTGTGATTGGGTTGTGTTGTGTTTTTTTTTTTCTTTTCTTCCTATCTCTCGTTCTCCGCAGACATCAGATCCATCAGTTCAGGCGTTCCTCACGAAGGCTCTTCTCTTTCATGTTGAGTGACATGTGCAGCTACCACCAGGAAGCCATGGCGCTGCAAAGTCAATGAAGCCTGAAATCTTTTAGATCTCTGCTTTTATTCGTTCTTTTTCTTTTTTTATCAAATATGAAAAGTGCATGTTGAATGCAAAACTAAACATTTATCTCTCGTTTGCAGGCTTTGTTTTACTTAAAAAAAGTAGCCTAAAAATTGTTATCACCTCCCTCTTCAAAGCTCCCTTGTGTGTCTCCTCTTCTCCATTACTCCAAACACAACTCCACCAGGTGCTGCTGGGAACAATGGCTGGCCCATACAGGGATCAATGCCAGGCCACTGATGGGTTCTCATTCCTTCACCAGCAGACGTGATAAATGACATGGCCCATATGTTTCAGCAGCCTAGATTCCAGTCATCAGCCTCCTTTGTCCCCACATCTAAAGGGAATTACACTGTGAAAAATGTATTGCACACATACGCACAAACAAAGCACTTTAGACTCAAACATGCTGGAATCAAAGACAGGAAATTAAGGGATGAAAATGATCTAATAATTTGAGGCAGATTCCTACTGTTCATGAACACGTTTTAGCTACTAGAGTGTATGATCCTTTTATTCTAAAAATAAACGAGTAAGCTCTCCATTTTTCCTCCTCCTCCTTACTCTTTTCCTTGGCAGGAGTAAATACTGATGTCTGTACAGGTAGCAGTGTTCTAACCCCTGCTGGCCGTGTCCCAGGTGTCTTGTCAGCTGTCAGAGTCATCCGACAGCAGACAGCGATGGCATGACCAGCCGGCCGAGCCATGTTGGACGGGTCAGCTGTCAGTGTTGTGGACAGACAGGCATGTGGCAGTGATCTCCCTGTGACAGGCTGTCAGAGGCGCCGGAGAGCCACCAACCAGCACTCACCCCCTGTCATCCCACCTGACTACAGACAGGGAGGAAGATCTGAATTCTCAACTTGGCACGTAGACTCCACTGCTTCCTCCCCCGCTGCTGTACAGTTCTCCCATTGTAGCTTCTAAATTCAGTAGATTTGTTTGGTGGCTGGCTCAGTAATAGTATTGTTCTGTTTAAGATTGAATGTATTCGACTCTGACTGAATGCTTGCTGAAAAGATGATTCAGTCCCAGCAATTTTTTTTTTTTTTCAACTTCACCTCTTGAAAATGTGTAGCTGAAGGCAAAAGCAAACAAGCAGTAAAGTCTTCCAAAAGGAAAAGATAAAAGCCTGTCAGATGACATCACTGCCATTTTATAACAAGGAGGATCTCAGTGGCTTGCAAGTCCTTTCTCCTGATGGGAGTATATGCTCAGGTGTGTGTGTTTACCCCAAACCACCCTGAGATCCCCATTCTCTGTGCGCCTGTCTGACAGATGACATTTGGAGCGGTTCAGGAGACGTTTATGCCATTTGTATCCTTGGCAGGGTCAGACTATGTTACATGACCTGCAGGACACAGAGCTGGAGAAAAGATACTAATCTCATACAGAGATCAATACAGGACAGGACTGTTGATAATTGACCACCGTCAGTCAATCAGTGCCTTGTTTAGTGCAGCTTCCTGTCTTTGTCTAAGCACGAGGCACAAAATAGATCTACCAAGTTTACTGAGTATAAGCAGTCATAGTACAAGTAAAGATCCTGCAGCAAAAGAACAATTTACATAAACGTGCCTAGCTTTGACAAATATCACAAATGAAAAAACAAACAAAAACTCTCAAGCCAGACAGTGGGTATTGTTCCATCGTGTCTAAGATTATATTCTGTGGTCCAGGTTGTCTACTAATAGGAGGACTGGGTTGGTAGTCAGCTTATTTTGTTAGAGTTTTGGGTAAGATGCTGAACCAAACAGCTTCCCCCTGATGTGTTTGATAGAAAAATCCTCCCTACTTAAAGTAAAAAGCCCTATGTGGCTGTTTGTAATGTAAAAGTCCTTTTGAGTATAGATGTAAACTGGGATGGACTTTTGAGTGCTTAATGTTGATTATTTTGAGGATAGAGCAGTAGATGGCCCATATCTAATTCAGATATCCTGCTGTTGGTTGCTGGGGTAAGTCTGTCAACCTTTACGAACGACTTTCAAGTGACAAAATCGGGGAAAGAAAAAACAACAAATTCTGAGGTTAACATGTCTGAACATAAAAAAAAAACTCCTCTGGTCTTACATAGGTTTTATAATCAAGCAAATATAAACCCAGAAGAACAACAACTATATTGCAGAGTCATCATTTATTAAAAAAAAAAAGTCGTTATGCAGAAGAAATGCAGATGTAAGTAAAAGCAAAGTACACCTTTATTGCCTCTAGTTGGCAGTTTGCTGATCTACAGCATTCAGGTGTATGTTAACACAAAGCCAAGGAAGAAAGACATCAGCAATAACCTTAGAGAAACGATTGCTGCTGCCCAGACATCAGGGAAGGCTTTTCATCTCTGTAGGACTCCAACTCTCAGTGAGAAAGCTTATTTCAAAAAGAGGCCCAAAGCTGCTAATCCGCCCAGTACATACCAGCAAGGTCAGCCCAAGGTTAAACTGTACATTGATCAGAGAAACTGAAAGGAAATTCAAGACCTACATCTCAGGCTTCACAGGCATCAGTTGGCTTATTAAATGTTAAAGTTTATGTGTCTAAAAGAAAAGAGCATGGCACCACATTCTGGGTTTATGACGATGTATTTACACAAACCACAAGACTTCTAGGAAAATCTGTAGACCAAACTCAAAATGTCTGGCTAAATATAGAAATATATAAAAAATAAAAACCTGGATATTCTGCAGTCACCAACAAACATTAACTTATCTGAATACCATTTGTTATTATTATTATCATCATTATTATTATCATTATTACTGTTGCTGTTGTTGTTATTACCATAAATGTTTAGATATTCTGATGCAACATAGTACACTTTCTGCATATGACTAAATAAAAAAACCCCACAACAAAAATCCACAGGCAACGCTGATGGGAATGTAGTTGTCTTTTGTTTGTTTGTTTTTGCACACTCACACTTATTCACATGTCTCGAAAATACACACAAATTCTGACTCAAATAATTGCCAAGACAAAGAAAAAATGAGTCAATATGATGCATGTGAAGCTCGATATGTCTACTATTGTAACTGGTTTTGCCTGTTTTGTTCACTCTAAGGTAATTTATTCTCCCTCTTCCTTTAAAGCAGATGATTAAGGCAGCTGATCATCTGTTCCCATTTTACCCTGCATCATCTTCTGTCATTCCAACCAAGTGCATGACCTCTTTCACCAAATCCAAAAAATATTATATGTAAAATTTGCTGAATTCTTCTAACAAAGTCAGTTTACAGAATAACCTCAGAGTATCAGAGTAGAAAAAAAACCAGACTGAAACAAAAGTGGAAAATGTAGAATAAAAAAACTAAATTATATGTAAACAATGACTTACTAAATGTCTGTTTTTCCCACTAATGAAAGAGAAACAAATAAAAATAATAAATAAATAAATCATAGAATTGGTTTCAAGCTATTACATGATGTTAAACACTGACGACCTGCTGGAGCCTGATCCAGCTCACTTCAGGCAAGAGGTGGAGAAAACCCAAACAAGCATGCAGAAAGCAAGAACTGGAGTTTGCGTATTTGCAGGAATCCCATGTATGTAAAGATGTAAAGTTAACATCGTTAACCACCATCATGGTACCCCAGCTGCAAAGCAGTAAGGAAAAGAAAAGAAAAAAGAAGAAGAAATACACTTTACATATTTTTTTTTTCATACTTGTGGTGGGAAACATAAATTATATAACAAAAAGATATCTCGATTTGATTAACATAATTTTTTACAGTTGGTTTCGGTGATATTATGTAGGAAAAGAGGGCAGGGTGGGGTTGAAGGGTAGACGGGTCAACGCTAATTATCTGAGAAAGATGCTGCATATACAGTCTGCAATCACAAAGTCATTACTTACATAAACAACTATATCCGTGAACATGTCTGTGACAAGACCGATTGCACAACAGCACCTTTCAGCTTGCATCCCTGGCTGTATTAATGGGTGCTGTATGGGTAAGTCTGGACTAGTGCAGCACAAAGGCCAGAGGATACAAACACACACACACACACACACCTGCACAAAATAAAAGTAAAGCACACACCCACTCACGCAGTGCACCAGAGAGGTAGAAAACAAATGCATGGGATGTTCAGAGAGGAGGTGACATCAGAATATGCAAAAAAGACTTTGCCGCAGGCCAGAGATTTTTAATGATGAATCCATTCATTATAGAATAAGGTCATTATGCTTTTGTTGTCATGAAATGTACACATTCATCATCATTCCACCCAGGACCGAGTCCATTGTCCCTCTTCACCAGACGACCTTGGATGGAAAATTTATAAAGTGAAAAAATAACAAACGCACACAAATACAAACACGGAGAAGTGCCAGAACGCATACTAGTGTGCACATCAGCATCCCCAAGGACAACAAACATACAAACCATGAAATATTTTTCACAAATCACATTCATTTCATCACACAGTTTATAAAACATGAGAGGACCAAAATGTGGTGGTTTTTCTGTGAGTGCTGTTCAGTTGTTTCATATCCTTCCCAGAGACTGAACCAGATATATGAGCCTGTAATGAAACATTTTATGCTAATTGTATTTGTTTATGAGCAAATTAATGGCAACCGTGCAAAACGGATGATGATGTGAGCATATACACAACATGATAGGATTCCTGAGGTATTCATTAGCTGTTTGCAGGTAATTAGAAAAAATAATTAAGGTGATTAGAGTGCATCACATGCACCTCCCCACACACTGGCACAGTTTACATATATATATGTATATATATATATCAAAAGATTTCCCCCACCACCCTCCTTTGTTTTCTGAATCTGTGTGGAAAGTGCTGACAATGCTGTCTCGAATAACCCAATCACTGGATAGAGAGAAATTTTGATCTGTCTTTCTTCTCTCATCTTCTCTGGGTCTCCTGTTTCCAAGGTTCCCCTCCAGTCACAAATCCCTCATCCCGAACCGGTCACAATATGACACATGCAGAGGTGGCTTATTGGTGCACCAACAACACAATCGAGTGGAGGGTTCTGGCAACACAGTGCAGGAGTGATAAATCAACAAGCTGGAGCGCCCCGATATAGACAGCACAACGTCACAGACAACACCCTGCTGTCCATCTGAACAGCTGGGCTGTGATACACACACATACACACAGACAGATGAATATAATCAAATGTTCATGTGTGTAGCAGGGGCTTTAACATGGGAGGGTAAAACCCGTTGATTATCCAACTGTAATAAGCAAGCGGCCTCTTCCACAGTGTAATTGGTCTGCAGTGGATCTGCAGCCGAAGCTCGTTAGTGTCACAGCAGAAATAATCACGCAGTAAAAACCCCTCCTGTGACTGATCACCATATATCATACAGATACACACTTACAGACACATGAATGGTTCACTCCCACACACACACACACACACAAACACACAAGGTGAAGCTTTGGTGTAATAATGCAGATTGCTACATTAATGCAGAATAGGTTTGTGTGTACATTTGCAGCACAATATTTGGATAAATCTTTGTTATTTTCAACAAATAGCAAAGGGGGTGTGGGGGTGGGGGGGTTCAAAATCCCCTCAGACCCAAATATTGCTGAAGTACCAATTCAAATAAAATCTCATCTTTTCTGACTAAAGTATGAAAATCCCTGGTTGCTATTGTGTGTTTTCTGTTATCCAGTCCCTCGATACATTTTCTTTCCTCTTTCTTCTTCTTTTTTTGATTGATGATTTTTTGTTGGAAGTGGGTGAGACTCTAATGTCTATTTTATTTATTTTTTTCAATGTGCAATAAGTTGAACAAACATACTGTATATCCTGTCTTTTCAAAGCTCAGTTGCTGTTTTTTTTATGTTACTGCTTGCTGTTTAAAATGTGAGAGCATTAAGAAAAACCTGCCTTGATTGCATTGATTCAAGCCTTAAAACATTTGTAGAAAATATCAGTGAAACCACTGATGTGCCTCAGAGAGAGAGTTCTGCACGACTGCACCTATGAGGAGAAATACTGAGTAAATGGCATTGGATCTATTACAGTTAAAAGAGAGTGGAGCCTTTTATTGTTTAAGATGAAGGTAGAACGGTTTGTGTGTGCATGTGTGTGTGTGTGTGTGTGTGTGTGTGTGTGTGTGTGTGTGTGGGTGGTGACTGATGATCCTGATTCAGAATGGGGACCTACGCAACTTCTGAAACAGAATCAAACTCCAACAGCCAGGTACACACCTGCACCAGCAGTCATTTAAATGTCCTCCTGGGCCGTTGTAACATCGGGAAAATTCAATCACCCTGTCTGCTGTTGGAGGGGGGACAACATTCTCTGAGATTACTTGCAAAGAAACTTAATAGCTAAGAGCATTAAATGCTGGTTGTTGCTAGTACTGCTGCCAATGGTGAATAAATGATTTTGGCAGTGTATACAGACAGGAAAATCAATACGAGAGGGTTTTCTGTGGCGTTGGGGCTCTGTATTCATGTAAACATGGGAAGTGGTTTTCTTCACACCTCAGAGCTAGATTACTTCTCACCACTGGAGGTCTGCCTGAGTGCGGAGGAATATACCGCGCTCAGCTTGAACCTGCCACTGGCAAGAAGATGTTATTTGAACATCACCCATTCTAATACGACGTATGCAAATACAAGGCAATTTTTTTTTTCTTGGTGCCCCCGCTTCATGTCAGTGTAGGGAAAAATCTCTACTTTGATGAGTCTTCAGGCAGAATAACTGTTGCACATGTTGTGGCAACTACCTCGAGGCATTGAAACTGTGTGATCAGCGATAAGATGAAGGTATTTCATGAAGCGCTACAGTTGTGATAGACTAAGGTGCTGGCTTTTTTACCTCCTTTACTGTCCCCATCCCTGTTTTGACCCCTCTTTTCATATTTCCATCCAGACTTCAGTTAGGGGGCAAATGCTGAGACAGACACAAGAGTCTCTGAAGGTGGGGGGAGGAGGAGGAGGAGGAGGAGGAGGGGTAGCGCGAGGGGCCCAATGTTCAGCCATAGTGACCGGGTGAAAAGGCAGTGCAGATGTAATTTGTCCTCAATGGCTGTTTGGGAAGAGTAATTGTGGTGACACTGGCGGGTCGATAGTATGGATTTTTTGTTTGGAGTGCCCTGTGTGTGTGGTGCTAAGGGGAGGCCAGGAAATATAACACTGCTGCTCAAATACAATAAAAATGGATCGAGGGTGTGGTGGTTGTTTGCAGAGCTGGTCGTCGTCGTTTGGCTGTGCATGTCATACTGTAGCTGCTGTGGTTATCAAATACACCCCTCCGTTCTGCCCTATTAACACCAAATGTTCAAGGCTTCAAACAGGCCTTTCAAGCAGGTTTAAACACTGGAACAAAACCATTGGTTAGGAGGGATTTCACTGGAGGAATTATGTGTCCAAATAAACTATACAACTGAGGGAGCATGTGCTGAAAGAACTACCAAATCGTTAGAAGTTCATGAATAAAGGCCTAAGACAATTACGAAATTCCAATAATGATACAATGTGCTGATAGAGAAATTGGTGGGCTCTTGTTTAATTGACTTCTACAGTAACACATGAAAGTAAGGGGGAAGCCTCCAGGGAGAGTCACTGGACCTTTGCTCTGTTGTCTCTGCCAACTCTAACATGATCAGGCAATGGTGTGTGAGCACATTGTGTTTAGGCCACCCTAAGAAATGATGAGGAGGAAGAAGGGGGGCTATGACACGGTGAGAAAATGTGTATTGTTGGTCTAGAATTAAATGCAGCCTCTTCGAGGCTGTGAGGTCAGTATGTGAAATACATCAGGACAATGACCTTCATTTAACCAGGTTAAACTGCTCAAAGAAGAGTTTTTTTTCTCTGTGGTTTGTATGTCACCTAAATATGAAGTGAGTCCTTGGACTTCAATTTTGCCTCTTCTGCATCCTTCACTTGTTGTGAGATACCTAAACCACACATGCACTTGTTTTTCATTTCTTTGTCATTCCTCCTGGATAATGCTCTTCACTGCATTGATCATGATCATGATGTCTTAATAATATGCTTCCCAACCACGCAGAGGCCACCTCGTTGAACGAAGCCTTTCTGTGTCACCCCTGTCATCTCACATCACACCCTGTTTCCCTCCAAAGCGGTGCTCTTTGGGTAAAACCATTAACTGAGTCAAAAGACACAAACATGACCACATTTTGACACTTAGCCGCCATCCTGACGTAACCGAGCACGACACCTGACGTGGGGAAAAGGTCACACGACTCGTCAAAGAGACAGGGGTGCCTCAGATGGAGGACGCGAGGACTCAAAAATGGACGCCTCCCGACGGTGATGATGGACACATGGCTGAAGCATGGCCTTCTGGGAGCGGTGGGAGGAGTGGACGTCCTGCCGGGAACTGTCCCTTCCCGTTCCTCCGGCCTGCTGACGAGTGGTGTCCTCGCTGATATCACATGATGAGGCTCACACTAAGTAAGCAAATCAAATGTGGTTAAGTGTGGACAGTTTCACTTGTAATCAGGGCAGCATGTGCTTTATCTAAAATGTAAGATGACATGTCAGCCACATGAATGTGCATATGCTGATGTGCACATTATGCTGTAACAGCTCATGAAAAGCATTTGGTCTTCCATTGACAAGCAGCCCTTTTGTTGTCTGACAAACTCATTTTTGTCAAATACACTTCTTTATATAAAGTTACTTTTATTCAGATTGTTTGAAAAGACAGACAAAACTGAGAAAGAGCAGGGAAAACAAGGAACTGCTGGATACTGAAGAAGGAACTCAGTAGGTAAGGACATGGAAGAAAAAAGAGTTTTGAAGATATATCCTGTTTACAAGCATACATACTGTCTATGCAATTAATACAATTAGCATTGAAGAGCATCTTTGGTGTTTGTTTAGTTTTAACTGTGTGATTTTAGCATAAAGACATGATTAACTGAAAGATCATAACATCAATAATGTGCTTTTTAGCATTGAGCCACAATCTTCAGCCCTCAATGCAGCCGTTGAGCAGCTGGATGTGAAGCGGGAAGAAAATCAGCACTTCCAGATGTGAGACCATGGTTCTCAGCTAGAGAAGAGTAGAATGCTGTCTCTGGGTTCGGGATGAGTTTAAGTATCTCTGGGTATTGTTCACAGGTGGGAGAAGAGTGGAGTGTGTGATTGACAAGGGTGGTGTCTGAAGTAATGTGGATTCTGAATTGGTCTGTTTGGTAAAAAGAGATTTGAGCCAAATGGCAAGAATATCTGTTTACTGGTCAGTTTACATTGTGACCCTCACTAGTGCCAATAGCTGTAAATAGTGAATGAAAGAATGAGATCACGGGGTTTTAATCAAGGCAACTGGACTGATTTTTCTTCTTCTTGAAGATGTTTCACCTTCCATCCAGAAGGATACATCAATTCAGACTGTCTGGTGGGAAGCTTCAAGTTTAAAAACTGAAATCATCTGAAAATTAGTGACTCTTGTTACTCCTGTGAGTCGTCTTTTGTCCGCAGTAGGTGGTTTTCCTGGATTTGGTCATATGAATCAAGGGCAACTGGTTGTGAAACCAGGGGGTAAAAGATTTAAAGGTGCAATGTAGGTGTTTGATAATTGAAATCCAGTCTCCTCCCTCTATTTAATGTTGTTTTTTTTTCCATTTGGCAAAGATGGATTTTATTTTAGTCTTTTTTTCAAACCATCCGTATTTTCTGTCCTAAACATCAACATTATTGTCCTCAAAAGAGTGTCCCTTATCGTTAAAATTCAAGCAAACTGCTGAATCATATTCTGATGAACTGTCTCTCCAATATTGTACCGTGCGTTTGTGGAGTTGTTTAATTTCTGACGTGAAAGGCTACATGTACAGCACCACTCAGTTTCTGTTTGGGCTTCGTGTCCACAGGATGAGCCAGTTTTAGTGTGAGGGAGGTGCCAGGTTTGAAACGGACTGGTATGTTGTGTTTGTAGAAGATCCTCAAGAATTTCTCAGACAAACCTGCCACATGTGGGATGACAACACTTTTGTACTTCTTTTCTTTTTCTTTCCTCTCTGTTTGGTGCTATTGTGTTATTTCCAGATTTCGTGGCTGACTTGACAAAATTAAGCCTGGTTTCGTTGGGGGGGGGGGGGGGTTCCATCAGTCTTAGTGCAAAAGTTCTCAGCTTGGTGGTGCTGAGTTCTGATGATGGGAAGTTTGTGTTCCAGTAAGTGTTGTGAATCAAAAAGCAGATTTTTGTTTGTGTGTAGTTTTTGGTAAACTTCAATGTTCAGGTCTCGTCCTCCTCAATATGCACAGCAGAGTCCAAAAATGGCAGTTTGTTATCCTCTCTGGTGAACCTGATGTTGTCTTTCAATGAGCTGATATGTTCAGTGAAGGTCTCTACTTGTTTAGTTTTGGGTTTTGACCCAAGCGTTTCCCACATATCTGAACTAGTGGCTTGTTATTGTTCTCTTGTAGGGGTTCAGTGCTCTGCTTTCTGCTTCCTCCACGTAGATGTTGGAAACAATGGATGACTGGGAGGGTCAATGATTTTCATATCTTCAAGAGGAGGAAAAAGAAATCCAGTTGCCTTGATTAAAATCTTTGAGTTACCATTATCTAGATGACTGAAGACCATTCCTCCATAAGTTCAGTCATTCTGGAGAGACTTGAGTAGAGTTGCTGCTCCTTCACATTGCAAGGAGCCAACTGAGGTGGTTCAGGCCCCTGGTCAAGATACAACCAGGATGCCTCCCGGGAGAGGCGTCTTGGGTATATCCAAGAGGGAAAAGAAGCTGGGATGGATGAATTACATCTCTCAACTGGCTTTGGAACGCCTTAGTATTTGTTCAGAAGAGCTAGAGGAGGTCTGGACCTCTTTGTTTAACCCACTGCCCCACGACTTGAACTCCGATAAACGGAAGTTAATAGATGGATGCAAATATGGTAAGTGTGCCAAACATTTAGTTCCATTGTAGGGAACAGTGATGTGATTCTTTATTTATTAAGTTATTTAATTTACTATCAAATAAGGAAGAAAGTTAAATTTAACGTTTCAACAACTCATACTTATACGAGTCTTTCTTCCACCAATGATCAGTCAAGATTTAGGATCATGAGACTGGCCAATGGGACTAGTGCTGGAGAAAACTTTTGATGCCTGCTTGCTGAATTAATTGATGTATTTCAATTGAAAAGTTGAAATATCTTCACACGCTTCTTTGGTTTGGTTTGAAAGGTATGTGGTTAGGTTGATTCAGTAAAAACCAGCTTCTGGCAAAGAAAGGTTACCTTAGACCAGGGGTCTCAGTCTGCATTCCTGGATGCCTTAGGAGGTTTTCCTGCCACAACACGCCTGATTCAAATGAATGGATCACCATCAGCTCATCATCCAGGCATGGAGAAGTAAATTAATGATCCATTCATTTGAATCGTTTGTGCTGAAGCAGGGAAACGTCTAAGACATGCAGTACAGTGGCCATCGAGGACTGAAGTTTGTGACCCCTGCTTTAGACCCTCACACAACTTAGTCTACCCCCTGTAACAAACGTCCTTTTTCTTCCACTTCTATTGATAGTTTTCAAGACTGAACTTGATAACAAGCTGACCTTCTCGTGTTCTTCTTTATACAAGCCGTAGACATTGTCCTTCCAATATCAGCAACATAACCCAGTGTATAGCTTTTCACAGAGATCAGCCGCTTGTGAAAGGTGCTGGGTTAACACTCCATAGGATCTAAGCACTAAAGGTGACAATGCTTTGCAGAATAAGAAACTAAATGTAAATTGCTGATCAGGAAGGTATTTACCAAATCTGAATGCCTTTTGAGAGGTATTGTATTTGGTAAACGCACCTTACACCTTAAAAGTGATGCAGATGAGATTTAAATCAGCCTTGGTTATGCTGTCTTTGCACTACATGCTAGATTTATTCTTTTTGTAATTTCACACATAACAATAAATCTGCAAAGTGTAATAGGAGCAGAATACCCAGGAAAGAGAGACAGAGAGACTTGCTTTAAAGAGCTGTTGAGGCAGGGAAAGAAATAAGAAGAGGGTGAAAAAAGACAGAGTCCCTTGGGCACCATTAGAGGCCGTTCTGAGGGCCTGTGACATCTGACTGGATCAGTGTTTTTCAGTCAGACTCTCTCCTCTTATCTACTCCTCTGCTGGAGTCAATAAACACATCACCAACGCACAAACACAAACAAACACGCACACACACACACACACATATATGTATATATACACATATATATGTACACACACGTAATGTCTACCTACAAGTGATATAAATGCACTGTTGCCTCAGTTATGGAAAGCAGTTGTGGCCAAGAGTAATAGCTGGTTTATAACATCATACCACTCTTAACATGTGCTGCAGATGTGATGAGGCTTCCACAGAAATTAGCCTGGTTTTAATAATCAAATAAGCTAGATTAATTTATTATCAGAAAATGACATTGCCGGTCTGCAGCATTTGCATGTTAACACAATACAAAGGAGGAAAGACATCAGTAATGATTTTAGAAAAGCAGTTATAAGGTGATCAGATAAGGTTATAAAATCATTTCCAATCAAACATTCTCAAGAATTAAATTAAGAGAATTGAAGAAATTCCCAGGAGTAGATACCCCAGCAAGCTTACCTCAAGGTCAGACTGTGCAATACTCAACAACAACAAAGCATTACAGATGCATTGGAAACGCTACAGACTCATGTCAGCATTCTAAATGTTAGGACCAGTCGACAAAACCTGACTTGTGACTGTTATAAGGGTTATAAGGAGAAAGACCTTCCTCTAAAAAGAACTGGCAGCATGCCGTATGTTTGAAAAGTTGCATCTAAAGGAACTGCAGGACTTCTGGCAGTGTGAGCATGGTGGCGGAGAGGTGATGATTTGAGCCAAATGTGCGGCCATCTGCTTGTCAGCTAAAGCTTAGTAGAAAGTGGGTCACACACCAGGAAAATGACCACAAGCACACCAGCAATTCTATAATAGAATGACTGAAAAGGGTGTCACAATGGCCTAGTGAGAATCCAGATGTCCTCCTGGTTGGAATGATCTGAGGGAGAGCAAACTTCAATGAGCTGAAGCAACGTAAAGATGAGAGGGTCAAAACTCAGGTACAGCGATGGGAGAGACTGATAAAATAACTTCTTCAACTTATCACTACTAAATGAGCTTCTTGATTCTTGCCGTGTCCTTCATCTTTCCCACACTGCTTTTGTCATTAATTTGAGGTTGTATTTTTATACCCTGAAAAGTAAAAGAGGAGGTACTTTGTTTTTCAGATGAGAGTTTGTAAAAGCCAGATTTTATGTATAGGGCTCTCTTTATACTCTTAAAATCTGTGACTCGTGTTACTTCACTGCTGGGTGATGTTGGACAGTGAAGAAAGGAACTGAGTGCTGTACATACAACAGATACTGCAATCCACGTTTTAGTTGTGTAACAAAAAACTCTGAACACGGTGATTATGGGAAATGGAAATGAAGTATGAGCTGCTTTTATGGCTTCATAACAGAAAAACGATTGGGCCATTTCAATGCTATCAGTGCATCAAACCTTTCATGGCTATTTCCCTCCCACCAGACACAAGTTCAAAAGGAACTATTCTCTGAATGTTTCCATTGTACTCATTTATCAAATTATGGATCTAAATAAAGGTCTAAATGACTTCCTGCATCAAACGAGGCTTGAGTCACAGCATAAAACCAGCAGACAGAGGCAGAGCTATTTTCCTCATTTTTGTGAAGCAGTTGTGTCCCAGAATGCACTCACACCTGCCACGAGACTGTTTCAGGAACAAGGGGGTGATTATCATTAGTTACTATCAGAGAGGCATGCTTTCCTTTTGGTTTCAGAGCCAGACTTCCTCAGGCCTCTCTGGAGTCCCTGATATAGGCGTAACAGTTAATGAGGGAAATACCCAAAGTTAAACCGAGCATGGGAGCCTGAGAGGGGAGAGTGGGGGAGGGAGGACCAGAGAGAGTGGAACGTGAGAGAAAAAGGACAGGAGAAAGGAGAGAGATGACTTCACAGAGCAGTGGGGTTTTCCCCTGGAGGACGGAGCTGTTTGCCGGGGCTGTGTGGATCTCTGGCATGATGATTTGGGACAGATAGTAAAAGAAAATCACATTGCCAGGGATTACTACACTGCTACGGTGTCTGCTACGGCTGGATCTGGAGCTGGGCGAGGATACGCACGCTCTTGTTTCCTCATATTAAGAGAGTGTCACCCTTTCTTCTACCTGCTATGGTTTTTAGCTGACATATTTCTGAGACGGGAGTTCTTCAAGCTGCCAGACTCAAAGAAAAGGTCAAGATTAGAGGCAAGATTAGAGGATGAGTGTGTTTGTGTCATGTGTGCATCTGCTGTTTCTGATCAGGTGCAGAGCTTAGTCGACTGCTGAACAGGGTTTCTTAGATAAATGTTCACAGTGGCTAAGTTCTTCATTTGTACAGAAGTGATGGGCAGGTGTGACAGGTTATGCATGTAGAGACTAGTGTGCAGAATATCATTGTACTCTTTTTTCAGTGTAGAGAAATCTTGTGATGATAAAGTTTGCAGAATCCTTCATTTTCTTCTAGTAAAAACTAAGAAAGATCATGCATTGGTGGTTTAAATTATTTTAATCTGTGCATCGTGCTCTACACCTGTGTTTCATGGAGCTCACAAACAGCTCCATGAAACACAGGTGAGCTTGTGTGACGAACATGATTTTTTGGGAACCAGAACCAGGATCACATACTGCAACTGGTATTTTTATTGGATTTGTTTACAGAAAGAATAAGATACACATTCTCCCCCACCCATAGTCCTTAAAATATAAAATCTCTTGGTTTGATTTATGTCCAGTAGAGGATGTTGGTTTCATGCGTGAGATATTTTAAGACTTGTTTGGGGTATGAAGCTGGAGTTAAGTGTTATTGCAGCTTTAACTACAAGACTGTTGGAGAGTTCATGGCATACATTTTCCAGAAAAATAAAAATAAATATCTAAAACTTTCTGTTTAGTTCAGCCAAAAGCTAAACACCAAACCCTTCTTTCAGCATTTTTAAAGTTTGTTTCTCTGAGGAAAAAAAAAAAAAAATCTCAATTTTTCTCCCACGTTATTTTTGTCTCACTAATGATTTTTCCTGGACTGGCTTCATGTTTCATTTTTTTCTTTAACTGTCTATTTTTTTTTCTTTCATTTTTATCAGTGGTTTTGTTTCATGGGAAGTTATTTGCACTGTGTGGACTTCAACATCTGAGAAATCTGATAGGTTCCAATGAGACAGCTCTGTCAACAATTTCACGCCTAAAAATCTTCTACTTGGTCAGTTTTTTTGTTTATTATGTCCCAAAACAGATGGTCATAAGCCCAATTTAGGCTTATCGCTGAGATCAACCCAATTAACATAAATGTGGAGAGATAGTAGTTTAGTACAAATTTCAACACAGACAAGTAAATATTAGAGAGATTGGTGAGGCTTAATGGCATTTTATCTGTTAAAGATAACAAAAATTTATAATTTTTTGCTCCAGGTCAACACCAGGTGGCCAAATAAGCAATTAGGTAGTTATTCTATAGATATTCTATTAATTATATATAGTCTGTTATTCTATATAAATGCTGTTTGCTGAGAAGGTACTGCATATCTGACACAGGAAGATATTTTTACCAGCAACTGTAAAATCTTCATGTATATCTGTTTATGAGCTTCCTGAACTTTCCCTTTTCTGCTTTACAACTTAGAAATAACGGATCCTTGATCGAATATAAAAGAAATGAGAAATATAAGTGGCCTACATTTTTGTCACACCGGAGACATGAAGGCACCTGTGACTATCCCACTTTGCCATCAAGCAGAACAAATTTCATTAGTAATGTAAATACTCTGTGTTTACTTGATTGCAAGAATAAAGGACAGCTTGTGAAGTTAAGATCGCTGTCAAGTCCAGATAAGATTGTTTAATTGGGCAGCTTTAAAGGTTTGTCTCATGGATTTTGAATGGAGCCAGCAGAGGGCTGCATGTGGAGTCCTCTAATCACAGTCTTGTCAAAACTCTGAGGACGCTACTGGCCTCCCTCTTGTGCCTTCTGAGCTGACAGCAGTTTGATCAAACACTGGCTCAGTTCAGCAGGAACAGGAGTTTAGTCAACATGCAACGTTTCATCGTGAAATCAAAACAATTGATAAAAGCAGTTGAAAGTGTATAATGCAAGAGAGTATAGCCGAGGAATATGAAATATTATACGAGGATTACTGGTAAGATACAGTTATTGTATCAGTTAGGAAGCATGGTAGTATTTCTCTTTACTATTACATATATTGACTTCTGTATATGAACAATACTATATATCAAACTTCTGCCTTCTAGTGTTGAAAGTGAGGAACAACTATTAATTTAATGATCACAGGAAAAATTAAAATTAATAATAAAAATGATAAGTAACGATTTGTGTTGAAAATTAGTATCTCGGTGACCTTCCATATATATACATAGATATATGTTTTTGCTGGATTTTATCTGAAGAGCAGAGAAACAGACAAACCTTCCTAAGGAAAAACAAGCAGTACTACTCATCTCCTGTGGAGGGCGGAGCTCTAAATGCAACTGGGTTACACGTCACGGAATCACACGAAGAAGAAAAAGAGGCGCAACGAGCAACATGACAACTTAGTGACAGCCGATGTTTCTTTTAGACATTTTACATCTTTAGTTAGACCCCCGACTTACTCAGAACATGTTTAGCCTGGAGACCTTTGTGAGTCAGCTGCGTGCCGTTACGGATGCTTTGGCGGAAGCAGCGTTGACGGAACTCTGCAGACTCCAGAGTCAGTTCTTGACTGACTCAGCTGCCCCTCTGCTCACGGCTGAGAGGAGTCAGGGGACGGTCCCACCAGAGCTCCTAAGGGATATAAGGGTAATATGTGCACGCGATGCTAAGAGTCAAACAGATGCAAATGTTATAAAACTACATGATTTGGAAAATGTGATTTGGTTTTGCATTGTGCTTCCGTTTCATTGTTAGCTTGAACTGAACGGCTTCATATAAAAACAAACAAAACAAAAGTCGTTCTAACTACATTACCCAGAAGGCCCACTGGTTGTTATAGTGATCACAACGCGAGTACTTATTTTAGCGGCCTTTATAGAGTTATATTTATTTATTTAGAACTAAAATGTTAAAGGGAGAAAAAAATACTTTGCAAGATTTGTTTTATAAAAAAAAAAAAAAATCAATTATTTATTGCATCTCAGCGTATTCAGTCTTTAAAATGCATTCTAAACCTTTAGCTAAATGTTTATAGTTCTTTTGAGGCTTTAAAATATCTTTAGAACAATTAAGTTCTATTTATTTTTTCTACTAAATTAAAGCAATTTAGCATAATTGGAGAAAATGCTGGTTATAAATACCAAGTTTTCAGCGTTTGTTACAACACTTTATTCAACTGTTTGCCCTTTAGTAGAAATTTTATTTTGAGATGCTTTAATTTTCTAATATCTGAAAGACTAAATGTTTTATTATTTTTATTTATTTATTTTTTTAATATTACCGTCACTTACTTAGTTTCAAAGCTAAACAACATGACATCAAGATTAATGAAAGAAGGAACCCAGTAAGTCTCAGGGGGTAATTTTGATTTAACTAATTCAGTTCTCATTCTCAAGTATGTGCATAGCAGTTAATCCACAAATGATCTTTTGAAATGTACTATTATATTGTTTGGGTATTTAATGTAACAATAATATAAAATTGAGATATGTGCACATCTTCATATCTTTCTTTGTCATCCATGACTTTACAGAGCCAGTTTGCATCCCTCCTGGAAGCATGGGGCAATACTGTTGTGGAGAAGATCTCAATGATAGTGAAAGTCTCCATGTGTGAGGCTTCTCCTGATGGACAGAGGGCTGGGCTGGATGACAACACTAAACAGAAAAATATGAATCCAAAGCCGGAGCTGCAGAGTTCTGGGCCCAGAAAAAGTGAGCCGTGCTGTGCAGATTTTTACTTTTAGGCACTTTATTATCATTATTATTATTTTTTTAAACATTAAACCCAGCTTTTGTTGTGAAATGACAGAATCAGTGGCCAAGAGATTTCATCAGAAAGGAAGGGAAAAGGAAGCATTCCAACCAGTGACAAAGCAGTATGATCATATATATTGCAGAGGTATTTGACCAGCTCCTTTATTATTCTTGCATTAAAATATCTGAGAAATACCAATTTACTTAGATTTGTAAATCTGAAGTTTATGTTTCAGTTGATAAGAAAAAGAAAATACACTTTCTTTCAGCTTTTGTGATCATGATTTAAAAAATGAAATCTGGCCCTTAACAGATCTTATAATCCTGTAAATGCAATCCTTGCTGAATAACATAACTTGATAATATGTGAAAAACTAAAGACCTGGTAAGAACTGGGTGATTTTCTTTTTTTTTTTTATGTCATCCTGACATGTAGTCTTAGAATCTGCATGACTATAGTTATGGTAGTGCGATAATGAAGTATATGTAATATTCTGTACTTTCAGAGGAGCAGCAGACTGAAGAACCAACAGCAAAAGCAGGCAGTTCAGAATCAGAGACAGAACTTGGTAACTGTTGTTTCTTTACCTGCAGACATTCACGGTTTTCTGCATGTGACTCTGTTTGGGTTATTTGTGGATCTCTCTTTCATTTTACATTCATCCCAGCAGATGCAGACCTGTGTGAGGAGAGTGACTTAGGACCACAGTCTGAAGCTGTTCTACCTAATCTGGTCCCTGAGTCAGCATCTGATGTCACCATGGGAGATATTGCCCAAGAGGCCTCTAGTCCCTCAAATAGTTCAAAGATCAAGAAAAAGGTGGCTGCAGGCTCATTCAAATGTCCTTCTTGTTGCAAAATATTTGTTCGGAAGTGCTTGATGGAGAGACACTACCTGACTCACACCAAACCTCATGTTTGCTCTGAGTGCGGCAAGCGTTTCGCTGTACTTCGTGGACTAATTGCACATTCAAGAAAACACACTGGACAGAAGCCTCACAAATGCTCAGAGTGTGGGACAGAGTTTGCTTACAAGTCTACATTTGAGAGGCACATGCGTAACCACGCTGTGGAAAAACCAATGACCCACATCTGCAGGCTGTGCGAGATTCACTTCTCAGGGAAGCTGGCCTTTCAGCGGCATCGGTGTTCTGCATTGAAAAAGACATTTGTTTGCTCAGTCTGTCCAGAGACATTTGAGTGTAGACAGAGTTTGGCTGATCATGAGAATCTCCATTTGGGAGACAGAGATTTTGTCTGTGAAATGTGTGGTGAGGGGTTCCTTTCGTCCTCATCCTTAGCTACTCACAGAGTCACTCACATGCAAAAAGAAGACTGCTGTGACATCCTCGGCCTTGGATGCAGTGACATGAGAGTCCTGAAAAATCACCTGAGTAAACACACTGGAGAAAAGCTTTTCACATGCGAGGTCTGTGGCAAAGGCTGCAGTCACCAAAGCGCTTTGAAGCACCACATGCTGACTCATACAGGAGAGAGGCCCTACGTTTGTGAGATGTGCGGCAAACGTTGCAGCCACGCCAGTGCACTTCAGAACCACATGAGGATCCACACCGGAAAGAAACCGGGACAAAAGCCATTCTGTAGCATGTGCAGCAAAACCTTCAGCTCCATGGTCAAGCTTAAATACCACATTAGGATCCACACAGGAGAAAAGCCATACAGCTGTAATCAGTGTGAGAAGAAGTTCAGAGACCCCAGCAATCTTAAGATTCATATGAGTATTCATTCAGGTGAGAAGATGTATGGATGCACCATCTGTGGCAGGAGGTTCACTCAGAGCACCAGCCTTAAAGTGCACAGACGAATCCACACTGGAGAAATGTTATTTCACTGCACAGTCTGCAGTAAAGGATTTGTACACAGAAATGATTTCAAGAAACATATGAAGGGTCACCTGCCAGCGGAGGAAAGAGATGTCCAGGATGAAAAAACAGCAGGAAAAATCTAGAACATTGTTCATCTGTGTGGTCAATAATGTATTGATAAAAATGGCACAGCTATGATATGTCTTGTTATTTGAAATGTTTAGCAATATACAGTGGGGCAAAAAAGTGTTTAGTCAGCAACCAACTGTGCAAGTTCCCCCACTTAAAAAGATGAGAGACCTGTAATTTTCATCATAGGTAAACCTCAACTATGAGACAAAATGAGAAAAAAAATCCAGAAATTCACATTGTCTGATTATTAAAGAATTTATTTGAAAATCATGGTGGAAAATAAGTATTTTGCACAGTTGGTGGTTGACTAAATACTTTTTTGCCCCAATGTAAGTTGGAAGTTACAAAAATGCTATATCTCTGTGAGTATTCATTTTTCCCCCTAAATTTAGTCTCTAGAAGTACATGGCTCTGCTCAAAAGCCATGAGTTGTCATAAAGACAATTACTCCTCCAAGTTTTCTAGTTCAGGAATTTGATGTTGATCAGCTTATACAGTTGAAACTGGAACTTTACATAAACTCTAAAAGAGACCACCATTCTTTCTCATGACATTAATTCAGATTTAATTTTTCCTGCTGTAGATAATTTAGTATATTGACAATTTCAGATCTTTTTATGTATTCTTTTTTCAAAGTCAGGCTTACATTCATTTCTTTAGTTCTTGGTATCATTGCCTTTAAACTGGGTCAAATGTTTTGAGTTTCCTTCCACAGCTTCTCATAATAGTTTACTGGAAATGTGGTCCATTCTCACTGACAGAACTGGTGGAACTGAGCCAGGTTCCTAGGCCACCTTTTCACCTCTGCCCACAAATTTTCTATAGTAGGGTAGGCAACTCCAGGCCTCGAGTGCCACTGTCCTGCATATCTTACATGTTTCCCTCCCACAACCCACCTGAGTCGAATGAATGGATCACCATCAGCTTGTCATCCCGGTCTGCACAAGTATGTTAATGATCCATTCATTTGAATCAGCTGTGTTGTGGCAGGAAACATGCATGACATGCACGATAGCGGCACTCGAGTCCTGGAGTTGCCTACCCCTGTTCTATAGTATTGAGATCAGGACTTTGTGATGACCACTCCAGAACTCCGACTTTGTTAACCTTTATAACTGGGTGTTATGTTTTGGGTCATTTTCCACGTGGAAGACCCATTTTTCTACAAGTTTTTAACTTCTTGGCTGATGTCTTGCTTTAATACACATTGCTATTTCTACATAATGTTTTTCGCCCATGATGGCATCTATTCTGGGAAGTGCACCAGTACCTCCTGCAGCAAAATACACCTACAACATGATGCTGCCAGTTTTGTACTTCACAGTTGGGATGGTATTCTCATTCATCTGTCCTTTAGCAAAAATAAATAAATATTCCAAACTAACCCAAAACAGGAACATTTTAGTCCAATTTAATGTCAGGCAGTTAAAAAAAGAAAATAAGTTGTGCCTCTTTATAATGTGTAAGTATATACTTCTAGTTTGAACTGTTCAGTCATCTGAAAGGAAAAAAATCAAACACTTTCATTTTCAACAATTTATATATTAGGTCATAATTGGAATATCTGGTCCTAGCTGGGCTAAAAGTTGTGAAAAACTTGGCACTATTGGTAGTTAGCTAGCCAACTTTCAGGTGTACGCTAACACAATACCAAAGAGAAAAGACATCGGCAGCGATCTTAGAGGAGCAATAGTTGTTGCTCGTCTTCAGGCTTCCTTACAGATTATTTCCAAACATTATGGAGTCCACTAATCTTCACAGAGACAGATAATTTACAAGTGGAAAACTATGAGGGCAGCTGCCAGCTGTTCACAGAGCGGACCTCCCAGTTATTTCACCTAAAGGTCAGACAGAACAATACTCACAGAATCTGTGTGTGTCTATGTATGCATGTATGTATATATATGTGTATATATATATAAAAATATATATATATATATAGTTAACGTCTGGAATGGAATGAAAGTCTCTTGATTCCAAGAAGTTACGGGGCACCACATTTGGCAAAAGCCAGACAGCATATTAGCACAAACACCTCCCACCATTTATCAGGTTTGGTGGTGGAGGAGTGATGATTTCCTCTAGGTGTTTAGCCACAGAGTCTGAGCAGCTTTCCGTCATTGAGTCAACCTCGTCTGAATATCGAGCAGTTTCATCGTCAAATGTGAGGTAATATCAGCTAAAGCTAATGCTTGGGCAAGTGGGTCACACAACGGACCACTAACAGGAAAAGAATTGATGTGTTTCAATGTCTAAACCACAAACTCAACCCCAAAACTTGTATTTTTTTAATTATTAATATTATTATTTGTGTATTATGTTATTTGGCCCAGAAATGTACTAATGACCTGTCCAGGGTGTACCTGCCCTTTGTCCAAAGAGACCTGGGTTAGGCCCCCACAGACCCCCTTGACCCTGAACAGGAATAAACATGTATTGATAATGGATGGATGGATATTACTTGTATAGTACTGCTTTGTTTCTTCCACTAGATGGAGGTAAAGGACAGACAAACCGGCAACAGTAATAACCACCCATCTGTCCATCATATATGCCCGTGTACTGGTCTGGAGGGTAACGGGGGTCTGTTGAAGCCCATCCCAGCTCTCTGTGTGAAAGCCATGGGTACACCCTGGACAGATAGCAACAATAACATTCATCTCAGTTTTATTCATGAAACGTGACGTAATTCATAGGATATCCAGTATCAACAGGTATGCATGCCAACATATGGATGTTCTGCTCTGGTTTCTGTACTCACACTTGCCAGTATTCTTCTGTTTCTTGGTCCTCCTCTTTCCTTCAGTTCTTTAAAATCATCAGCCAATGAATGAATTACTGAAAAAGATGCACAGAAAGACATTTCCCCTTATCTTCTTTTGAAATGTTGCTATATGAAGAAGTATGGAATTTATTTGACAGAAAACTGACTTGTGAAGACCTCAGTATTACTTGTGGCCGCAGTGGCTCCATCATCTTTTCCTGCATGAAAAAAACAAACAAACCAGTTTCCAGCCCTATGCATGCAGACACACTTTTGCAAATCAATGGCAGTTAACATTTGTTTACAGCCTGTGAAATCTGCATTTACCTTTGATGTTTATGATCATAAAAGGGTAGAATTATGAAGTGCCAGTGGTGTAAATGACTTATTGTCAAATTACTGGTAGCTTAGCAAAGCTAAAACAACT
This sequence comes from Arrhamphus sclerolepis, assembly GCA_037176975.1. Taxonomy (NCBI): domain Eukaryota; kingdom Metazoa; phylum Chordata; class Actinopteri; order Beloniformes; family Hemiramphidae; genus Arrhamphus; species Arrhamphus sclerolepis. Next base: position 15,460,196 of record JBAMYA010000021.1, on the reverse strand, counting down.
GGTGAGCATGTTACAAGCATTTTTGTTTTCATTCTACCCCTGTGCTAATGTTTAGGATCAACCTGGGACAGACGAGAGTTGTTGCTTCAGTTCATATGAGAAACAGCAACTTCTGTACTGATACCTGCTACTGCCCACCACATCATCCTCTAGCATCATTCATTTCTTGACCAGTTGGGCTCTCATCATGTCATCTGACTATGATTAATGGAAGATACTGTAGTTTCAAGGATCACTACCCTGACAGTCAGTTGGAGTGATGTGACAGAGTGTTGCTGGCTGCAAAGGGATCAACTTCAGGCTCTAAGAACCATCAGAGGAAAGAGAGGTTTTCTTGATCATTTGGTCCAAGGTAAGACGTAATCACCAGGGAACTGCCTATTTTTTGTTATTTGTGAGTGCAGCAAATATGATTTTCCCATTTGATAATTTAAAAAGTGTGTGTGTACATATATATATATGTATATATTATCACATTATTTTATTACTTTATTTACATTTCCCATCATAACATTTATGACAATCCATAATATGTCATTCATTTAAAGGCAATATAACTGAATAACAATTATTTTAATATTGGATATACTTGTGCCTGAGTGACTGAATTGCTGAATAAACAGGTGAACTGATAGAGGGATGATTCAATATATGACATAATGGATGGATGAATGTTAAGATAAAGGCTCTATACAGTTATATGGTTGCTTTCTATATCTACTGTTGAACAGGCAACAGAGCCAGATCGATTTGTGTCACCTGAGTGTGTGCATGAGTGAGAGAGCAGAGCGTGATCAATCAGTTCTGGGGCCACGGCTCACTGACATGATGACTCTGACCTTGGATAGATGCCATTAATTAAAACTGCACTGAGCTCTTTATCACATACAACTCCCCCTCATGTGGGTGACCCATCAGTCAGCAGCACCAGGCAGCTGTCAGCGACAAGTAACACAATTTTAGTGCTTTGTGTGCTTGCAACACTGCATTATGCAACATTATCAAACACATTTGACTTGAATTGTAAACTGAGCTCAGGGCTGCGCTGCTGGCAGGGAAGCTGACGTCTACTGCTACATCTAAAACACTGTCATATTCACCACATTTATAAGGTTCTTCCAACTCAGCACGATGTCACTGTTTCAATTCAAGTGAACAGTTATTTGCAGGTTTTGGTAGGAACATGCAGCTTATTCTCAACAGCATTATCCAGCCCCCCCCCCCTCATTTATCACACTACATTTACTGAATCTCAGAAGCTGCAACCAATCTGATGGAGAGTTTCCTCCTTAATCAAGCTGTCATATACAGTATATTGTGTACTGTGACCTGTCAATCATTTTTCTTCCTCTAATATGTAATAGAAAAAAAAAATCCAAGAATTATCCTGAAATGGAAGTTAGTATTTGAGTACCATCATAAAACAGCTTGAGACAGTTCTAGGTTGAAGATAAGAATCAAAGAAAAGCACATAGACAGTAAATCCTCTACAATGAAAATTAATTAAATGAAAATGATCAAAATCCACACCAAAATTATTTTTTTCTGATGTCTGACCCCTATGCTTTTTAAATTCGACTTGGTCGTTTTTGCATTTTCTGCATTTTCAATGCATTTTCTGCATTGTGTTAAGCAGCCAAAGTAGAAAAACAGATAAGCTGTAATGATTTCCTCCACCTCAGCTTTGCTTTGGTGAATATGGGAACTTTGAAGGTAAAACATAGAAAAAGGATTAACTATGTTAGTCTAGGATTCACACCCTTGAAATTCAAATCTGAGCAACAAAGGCCTGTACTAATTTTGTGTCCGATGCTTATTTTCATATATCAGCCAAGGTGGATCCCTGATCCATGTGGCCAAACAGAGTGGACTCGGCTTTATGGGAATCCAGTGGCCTGTATAAGTTCTGTTTCTTAAATATGTTTAAAGGTCCTTATCATGTAGTTGGGTTCACACAGCATGAGTTTTGGTAGCATTTACAGTTTGTTTGGGGAGTCATAGCTTTGTCGGGCTTTGTTGCTGGCAGAGGTTCTGTCTAGAGGGCAGTCTGGTGGACTGGTGGAGGTGGATGCATCTGGCTCAACACACCAGAACCAGCTATGATCCAGCCTGATACTGGTTGTGGTCACTGATTGATGCTGAGTAAGAGCTGGAAGTCAACATCACTGCTTTATGTCTGACTGCTGGATGGCTTCTGGTGGATACACTACACACACCACACACACACCATAGTACACCACACACACCACAGTACACCACACACAGTGCAATACACCACACACACCGCAGTATACCACACATCCCACAGTACACTACACACACCATAGTACACCACCCACGCATGCACACACACCACAGTACACCACACACACAGCACAGTACACCACACATCCCACAGTACACTACACACACCACACTACACCACACACACACACAGTACACCACACATCCCACAGTACACCACACACATGCACACACACCATAGTCCACCACAGACTCCACAGTACATCACACACACACACACACCACAGGCACCACAAGGAAAAAAAAACTTGCTAAACGCAAATAGCATTTTAATTCAAAGTACAGCACTAATAAAAAAAACTCAATCAGTTATTAAGTCACTTAAATTTAATAGCTTTATGGCAAATGTGCAGCAGCAAACAATCCATTAGTGTTTCCTCTTGGTGTATGATGAATAGAGGGCTCATTTTATTGACTGACAGGGAAAGGTCATGGTGGGGAATGCCACTCCTGGGCCTTTGGCAATGGAGTGATATTTCATGTGAAGAAATCAAAACAAGGCCTCTAAATGGATCCTGTGGGGAACGGAGACCCAGCTGCTCCACTAACACGAGAAGAAGAGGAGAAAAAGGAAAGAGTTCACTCAGAGATGAGAGCCGGACAGGGATCAAGTTTGACATTCTGATTGTCATTTAGCTTAATTCCCAGTCGGCTTTCATTTCCTCCTGCCTGTAGAAGGCATTTCATCTACTGTGCAAGCAACTAGAAAAGCATTATTAATGATTAAAGGAGGACCAAGAAACAGGTAAAACTTTGTCGGTTATATTTTCAAAGGGAAAATCATAACATGTTAGAGGAACATGTTTAGCAGTATAACATTGCTAAATTTCCTTTCAGGATTTATAAATATTTTTAGTAGACACAAGCATAATACATTTTTTAACACATTTTTGCACAAATTGAGAGAGAAAATGCAATTGCTGTGTGGAGTTATTTACCCTTGCAGTCATGCAAATAGGCTAGGTAAAGAATCATTAAAGGTTCTGTGAATCTGAAGGAACTATTACAAGTAATAATTACAGACACAATAGCCCTTTAGGCTAAATGCCAAAGCCAGTATGCTAATGTGTTCACAATGCTAATGCTAATTAATGTTGATGCCATGTAACTTGTGTTTCTATGCAACTATGCATGTAGCCTACATATGGGATCAACGTCATAGCTGGCATTTATCCATGTTTGTTGTTGTTTGTGTCACTCTTTTATTGCATAACTAAATGCTAGCTGGCAGTACAGGTTAATTTCTACAGTCAAGGGGCTAAATCCAGTTTTACGGGTTGAATTCGGCAATGGCATTAGATTAATTACAGTTCTTTGATTGACAACTAGTAGGGGCTGGTGCCAAAAGCAAGTCAATCTCCACTGACCCCCATGTTAAAATGTTTAACTGTGCAGCAGAAATTAACATATAGAGCCTGGTTCAAAAATGGTTTTCACATTACAACTGTATAGAAGGTTAATTAAATTGTTGAAAACCCCTTTACTCCTGTTTGAAACCTGCTGGCCAGGGATAAGCAAAGGACATCAGCTGGACTGCTTCAAGCTTATCAGTAGCTGGGTTTGCTGGTTGAGTGACTTTTGCCTCAGATCATTTCAGGACCGTTCAGGGGTGACTAACTGGTCCACTAGCCAAAAACATCTGAAATAAGTGCTGCCAAAGTTGGAATAAGAACAACCAGAGGTCCCCTGGAACTAAGCAGCAGCCATCCCACTTCTGGAATGAAATTCAACTAAGATGTAGGTTTTGTTGCAGTTCCTTGACTGACCACTAGGTGCTGGCTCCAAAACACAACAAGTCCCAATGAACTCCAATGCTAAAATGGGAACATTTGCAGGATAATTAAACATATTTACTACATGGTTCAAAAACAGTTTTAGTCTCTATTGTAAGATTTGGCATCCATGACAACTGAACAGAAGGTGATTTTTTTTTTTTGTACCCAATAAGATACAATTTTATTAAGCAATAAGCTACCCAGTTAGATGTTGCCAGATGTCATTTGATGTCTTTTATTGACAGCTAGGCATTGGCTCTGAAGTTGGCTGTGACCATTGCCGTGAATAAAAACAGTTGAACAAATCATGGTCATATCTGAATGGAATATGTTTTCTTGTACTTGTGTTGATTGTATTAATAGACCATTGTGGCTGGCTGTAGCTGGTCAAAGAATATGAGAATGAAGTATAGCTTAGCTTAGCTGAGCAGTCATTTCATATGAAGCAAAATCTGAGACTGGGAGGTAGGACCGAGTATATAGCATACAGAATAGTAGCATCTGGGAACACTACCAGTAACTCCAGTTCAGTCTGTAGTGGAGAGAATCACTCTATGAGATTTGTCATCGCTTGTCTGGCTAGTGCGCTCTGCTGTCTGTCATGGTAAGTTTTGAACAACAGTATCTCTTCATCATGGTGGAGGATGTACTCCGGGTGGAAGTGATTTTTTGCTTTATTGGACAGTTGTCATCTGCTTTGTGGAGGTATAAACTCCAGGTATCTGGCTCGGTACAGGCTCACTGGCTGAAACTACTCCAAAGTAATTTAAAGTTTTCTACCATTCAGACATATTTTGGGCAATATAAATTCAAATTAGCATCACCATTAATGGAACATTTTATCTTCATAATTTTGATCTTGTTTTATTTTTGCCCTGTTAGATCACTAACAAGGTTTTAGTTGCAAAAATATCCAAGTTTCAGCTATTACTGTACATGTGTGATTTTTGTCTCTAACTATGTGCAGAGCTTGTATAAATGAGGATTATACATAAATAAGCCTTTCCTTCTCAATGCTGGTGCCATAGACTTTTATTTTGAATTTAATGAGAATAAATTTGAAATATGACACGTGCAGTTGGCATGTTTAAGCTTCAGATTGTGTTTCTTAAATAGTCATTGTGTTGATTAAATGGATTTAATATGCTGACAGACACCTAGCCAGAAACTCGGATATTGTGCACCAGTGGTGTCATGAAACCATTGTGGTTGTGCTTTGATGGAAGCATCTGATCTATAAACCCAAGAAGGTGTGAAAAATAATATTGTCTTGCTGTGTCCTGCACAACATGGCCATGAAACAAACCCTTCCACACAGCATCAACTTATTGAATCATTGTAGAGGTTTCATGCAACCAGTACTGCTAGGCCACACTGAAAAAAAGAAAGCACTGCAGGCACTGATTTCTGCAGCTAAAAAAAGAAAAAAAGGGCACAACTACATTAAACTTGTTGCTGCTACACACTTGCTGTAGCTTTCTTTAGACTACGCCACACTTCTATTAAAGCACTTTTACA
>JBAMYA010000021.1:15402810-15440077 GCA_037176975.1 Arrhamphus sclerolepis | reverse complement strand
TTTATTTTATTTTATTTTATTTTATTTTATTTTATTTTATTTTATTTTATTTTATTTTATTTTATTTTATTTTATTAGCATTTGTGGACGCAGCTTCAAAACACCTCATGGTTGGTTTTCAGAAGTGTTACCAGGTTTACAAACCATTACTAGTCATTTATTGCTGGTCTTGTAAATTGTTTTTCAAGGTATTTTCCTGTTGTTATGAAGAAATTCTCAATTTCTTCTGTTTTTTGTGTAAATTTTTGGAATTATTTCTTTCAAGCCCTTTTTACTTATGAAAGACTTGGCCTATATATAAAAAGACTATTATTGCACACAGATTTGCCATCCCTGTGCAGCAATAACCTGTAATACAGTCACCTTCACATGTCGAATCTCCATGGCAAAACTCCATTGCATTCAAACTCACCTGCAGTCCCCGGTTCCAGTCAACTGCTCTACACCGCTGTCACTTTTCTCGTTCCTTGAAAATTCCTTGCTTCACTCCAGCAAGTGATGATACTATCTACTTTGCTAAGTCTCTGACACCCAGACACGCCAAAAAGGATGTTGCTGTCTGTCTCATCACATCACAGATGTCCTGATTTGGATCCCTCCCATCTAACACACTGTGATGCTTCACTTTAAAAAGCTGCCTGTCCATCATAAACATCCTCCCTTTTATGTTCCCCGGCTGAGAAGAAAGAGGAATGAGAGAAATCAGGCCTCTCTCAAACACGAGCTGACAGCATTAAAGCAGACTGATGTGACGTCAGAGGATGCACAAAAATATGAGACCATAAATATATTGTAATATTCTTAAACTGCAGACGTAGAAATCCATAACTAAGCTACAACTGATCCTGTGTTAAACTTTTTTCCTGTGATGTTAATCATATATATCATTGTTCCTTAATCAGTCTTTTTCTGCATATTCTCAGCAGTTCTGCGAGAGTCTTAAATTAAATCCCTCACCTTGACTTCATATAAATGTAATACTGTCAATAAAGGGGATATAAATAGATAGTGGTGTAACCATTCATAATCTACCTGAATATTTTAAAAGGGTCTTTTGGGCAATGAAGGAGGGAACAAGGAGTCGACAGAGAGACTTGATCAATCGGGCTCTGCCTCTACAATCAGAAGTGTGCTAATTGAAATGGTACAGAGTCATCTACCACTCCTAAAAGATGAACCATATCAAATTAGCGATTTTTCCTAATTATTCACCACAAATTTAATTGCGTCTCACATGTGCTTCTCCTCTCCTGTCTGGACAATGATTGAAAAAGAGTTGCTTGTTCTCTTTCTGGGAAGAAGCACTGAGAAATGTTAAGGAGACCTTTTCATTGTCTGGCCGTTCAGTCTGTGAATGTTAATGTTTTTTAATGAAGACACGAACTGAAAACTGAAAACTATAATGGTTTATAACGGGGGAAAGGGGCAAAGGCAACATACTTTTTTTTTTTCTTTTTCGGTGAAAGTGTCCAAGCTTCAGGGCACCAACGTTCCAAAGAAAAATCTGTCACACAGTCTTTCTTCAAGAAAGATCACGAGTGTTTAAGTTGGAACATTATACATATTATTAAGGTGCTTGCTTTGAGCTATCATCACATGTCCACCTCTCCCTGAGCTTTTCTATTTTCAGTATGAAGCTAATGAATTGGGAACTGGAGAAGGTTTTTCTGCAGGCTTACAATGAAGAATGATAAGAGATTATTTTAGAATGAAGATCAATGGCAAAGTCCAAACGGTGTGAGGAGGAGCAGCAGGAGGAGGAGGAGGAACAGGAGAGGCTACGGCACTAATGCAAGATGAGTGTAATGTGCAACTCAAGGCCAAAGGCAAGAGCTTCATCTCACCAATTCTCTTTACAGGAGTGGAAATTACTCTGTGCCATACATAGCTGATTTACACAAATTAATCACATGGGTTATTAATAGGTAGAGGTGCATATATTAAACACCATGAGTAAAGGTAGCTTTAATTCTTCTTCTTCTTTCAGCTTGAGTAAAGGTAGCTTTAATTATGCATCCATTATGAAGCATGTTTGACTTTGGTTCCTATCTGCAAAACATAATAAGATACTTGATAAATTAGTTAATACAGCAATCGTGCCTCATTCTATTTTTGAAACATCCATTTTCTTCTGCATCTGCCATGCACACATTAGTATGGGTTGCAAAGAAAACATAAAATGCATATTCAACCATATCATGGAATGAGTTACTCACTGCTTAATTAAGCTGAGGAATGTGTAACATTTTATTTTCTAACACTGTCCAGATTTTGCTGCACACTTTGGGGCCACACCGTATGAGCGGGAATTTCTGCCCTGCCTCTTCTGTTGTCAGAGGGGACAGCTGAACTGACAATGATGTCACCTCTCCCTCTGGGGGGGACAACACCTCAGAGTGATTTGTGGTTGGGGAAGACTGATGAACTACTGTTGCCACCCTGTTTCTTTGCAAGATCAATTCTACATGTAGGAGTGTGCTTTATGAATGATGGAGACCTCCTAAAGCCATCCATACAGCTGCCCAAAGCCAGGGCCCTTGCCCCCATAGCACCTACAAGGCAGGAATAAAGCAATCACTCTTCTCAACAGGACCATGCATTATGCACCCACACTTTAACGTGAGCATGGCAACATGAATGCACACATATGCATGCAAAGCATGTGTCCCAGTGGTATTCGCAGGAAACAAATTCCAGACTTGGTTTGTTGTCATTTTGTTGTCATCTTTTAAGATTTACTAAGAAAAGCAGTGTAGTTTTGCCTCATTACACAACACTAATCCTCACTTGTCTCTTCTTGAGAACAGAACTGACAGTTTGTACTCTGGCTCTGCAACTGTGCTGCTTCTCTGGACATCCCCATAACTGGGTGCAGGCAAGTAAGAGGAATTTGACTGGTATTGAAGGATCACTTGCAGTACAGATGTGTACAGCAAGCTCAGGCTGAACAGCATTGTGAATGGGAGCAGCATACATACATAAATGCCATGAGTGCTGCCACCCGCAGAGAAGTTGAAAGCAAAATGTAGAACGCAATGAATACTTGAGTGTTCTGGAGGCTATGAAATTGAAAGGCCTCTCTCTTTTTTGCAAAAAGATTTCACTAAGAAAATAGAAAGCAGGTCTTTTTAATCCCAACTTTAAGATTGATTGAGCGAACTTGTGAGCAAATCAATGGAGGCCTGACAGATGTTTCTCTTTAATGATAATCCTGATGTCATGAGCAAGAAGAGACGAATGATCCAGCAGGGCTATCTGACATAAGGGAGAATCATATATGCTTCTTACAAGGGATGGATCTGAATATTTTCAAAATATGGAAATGTTCTGCATTGAACTTCATTTCCTAAAACAATGGAGTGATGTATGATTTTGTTCTTTAAAAGCGCCTCACATTGCGTTTAACTCTTACTATAATGTTAAAACTCAAAAAGCCTTCAGGACACCATTTGCAATGCACAAGTAATATGCATAATGTCCTCTTTTTCACAATGTGCCAAACACCCAGCCAGGTTGCAGTCTTTAGATGTCAGTTTAACGCTTACAGCAAAGCAAGACAGATGCACAGCTGAGATAACTTCCATTTACAGTGTAAGCCTGGGAGAGCCACAGTGTAGAGGCCATATACTATTTATGGGTTAATCGATACAGTTGCTGGATGACACCATGTCCCCACTACTTTCTGTCATGATGATGGCTCACTAATTTTGGAACGGCTGCTTTCTCCTGCTGCCTTCAGCAGGCTGCAAGACGGTTTAATTTGGCTGTAAAAATGCCAATCACCAGGTTACTTCTTGTTCCTGGGGGAGGTCAGAAAGGGGGCAAGTCCATAGGACGAAATATATTCGCACCGTTCTCTTAGACACTGCTAACCCCTGACATCCCATTTGGGTTGTAATTTCATGTTGTTAAAGTGACAGGAAGGCAGCCTCTGTGCTCTTAGAGAGAAGGAGATACAGGGGCAAATCCTGATCAGAGAGGCCTCTAATTCTTGTTCTTTGTGGCATGATGCTTTTGCAAGTGTGTGTGTACGTGCGTGCATGTGCAAGACAGAAAGAGCCTGCAGAAGTAGGCTGCGTCCAAGCAGATTCTCCCACATTTGTGTGCCATGCAAAATACTGTACAGCTGTGGCTCCAAGCATCTGTACACAGCATGTGTGTGTATGTGTATTTTGAAGGCAGAGCTCAACATTCATCGGTGACACCGAAAAAGACCAACCATTCCCCTCTGCAGAAATGAAGTTGGCTCCCACGAAAAAAGAAAAAAAAAAGAAAGCAAAAAAGACAAGTGTTGAAAAACTCATTACCATGGCACTAAGACTTAAGTCTACTTCCTTGAACTGTCTTTGATCTCTACATAATGTGGATATATGGGAGAGCTGGTGCTTTTAGGGAGATGAAAGCAAACATTTAACTGCTCACCTTAAATTAGGAAGATGACAGCATAGGGTAAGTTTACGTTTTTTTGAACAGTTTCTTCATAATTTTTTTCAATCAGCATGTTATGACTGTGTAATCATATCATAAAAATGACATTTGCGACATATAAAGTCTACTAAATAGCTATCAGCCTTCTTTTATTCTTATATTTAAATCAAAGTGCATTATTTATTCTTAGTCAAGCACTATGCAAACAGACTATCTCTGCCGAACTGATTTTTATTATTCCTAGTTTGGCCTTGTGTCTATAGCTTCTGTGTGTGTTAATGTAAATTTTTAACTTGAAATACTGAAAATAAGATTAAGATGTGAGTTTTTTGTTTGTTTGTTTTCAAATATTGCTCAGTGAGTAGTCTCTTAACAATGACTGTCCTGTGTGTGATAATCCACTGAGAGCTCCTGAGCTGTGATTCACGTTTGCATCAGAGGTAGGAGGATACTGGTCTGAGGTGTCCGCCCCTCTCTGAGAAGTAAAGAGTTAACGGAGCGGTGGGTTTGCCCATTCTCCTCTGTGAGTGACGCGATCATCTCCCTTATCCCTCAACTTTGCCTGTTGCCAGACCAGGCAGTCGAGGTGGACGCAGGCTATCACTGCTGGCAATTCTAACCGCGACAAAAAAAAAAGAAAGAGAGAGAGAGAGAAAACAGATCTATGATCCATTTCTTTGTCCATTTATTTTCCTGCTGACTTTTCTGCGCAAGTCACTATTCCGTAACGATGATTTTTAGTTTCCCTTTCCGTCGGACTCCCCGATGTTGTGCAGTCTACTACACGAAGGCGTAAATCTTTTTTTCTTTTTTTTTTTTCTTGAGTAAGAGGTGGATCTTCCCGGATACAGAGAGGGCTGGTAGTTACATGAATTAAAAAAAGGAGTTTTCACGGAAATCCTCGCAGACAAAATGCCACGGAGGAAACAAGAAGCGCCCAAGCGCGCAGCAGGTATGTGTGCCCAACTGTAATGCGCGCAATGTGAGCTTTGCTGTGTCAAAGCTGCGGATGTCCACATTTGTTTTGGAAAGATCAGTTTACAGTCTCTGCATTTCCGTTTCCACTTTGTGGCTTTTGTATAATGATGCGCTTTGTCACTCTTGGCTACTCACATAGAGATTATTGGCTGCTTTCGCACACAACGTTTGGTGGTTTTTCGTTTTCGCCCTCCACGCTGAGCGGTTTCTGGAGCCACTTCGGATGACTCCGCTGCTGTAAACTTTCGCTCCCTATTGTTCTCAACTTCAATGTCTAGTCATGTGGCGATTTTTAACTTCAGTCTAAATCTGATCATGACCGGCAACGCTCCTAGGGAAATAAAAGTAGCATTTTCATAATAGTGAGAGCCCGAGGCGTGCCATAAAGAGGGAACATAAAGGCTTTGTGCGCATTTGATCCGGGCGCATAACTTCTTTGCACAAGCGAAAGGAGGGGGAAAAAAGCCCTACCTCTGATATTTTTCTCTGTTTGGGATAAGATAAACAATTTGAGAACAGACAATGGTGTTTCTTGGGCTGGAATGAGCCATAATCGACAGTTGCCATGTCCGATTTGACGGTTGATTGATTGGCTGTCATGCGGCTTTGATCTGATCCTTCCCGATTTGCATCAGAAAATCACTTCCCAACATGTGCTGCGGGCCCCTGACGTCACGTTTAAACCACTTTGAAAGGCCCTGTGTACTTTTTACTCTCTCTCTCCCCCTGTCTGTCTGTCTGTCTGTCTGTCTGTCTGTCTGTCTCTCTCTCTCTCTCTCTCTGTCGCACTCACTCTTACACACACAGACTTTGTATCACTGATGTTCAAGTGACTCAAAAAAGTGAAACGGGGAGTGTGTGGGGAGAAAAAAGTGGTTTCACAGTGAGACATCACATACGCAAACATACACACTTCCAGCAGAGAACCTCACACTCCCATGTGCACATGCTTGTTCGCACTGAACAGACACACACAGTCACACACATACAGTGGGTAAGGGAGGTGGGAGGAGTGGGTTAGGGGTTGTAAAAGGAGCCGTGTGCTATGTAATGGAGGGGAGGAATGGGTTTGCTCTGTCAGACCGGGCCGTCACAACGGCTTTGTTTCATGTTTGATTTAATTGTCTCTCCCCTGACAGGCCCATTCATCAATGGCTTTAATGGTCAATCAGAGACAGGCTGAGTGAGTGCTCCCATTCTGTTTAGCCATAAGCTGGCCTGGGCTTTTATTTCATCAAAATGCCCCAGCCTAATGTACATGCTCACTGGCTCAGAGTGGCCGCGGGGAGCACATAAAGAATGACTGAAAGCTTTCTGATTTCAGATCAGTGAGAAGGATGCTTTTTTTTTTCATCTCCTCCTCTTACTCTCCACTCTCTCCTCCCTGCTACACTGCTGTTTCTCTGTTGACAAAAGAGAATAAAAGGCTGTAATATAGATCGTTTTGTGTTGTTAGAAAACAACTTTTTCTCCTTGAAACCACGCTTCTTTGTTCATTCATTCATCTATTCATTTCTTCATTTTTTCATGCTCCCCTTCCACCCCTGTCAGTCAGCCCGTGCAGCTGCAAGTTATAAAGTTGTCAACTGTTCAGTGGCACACAAAGGGTGATGATGAATTGATTGCAGCACAGAGCATGGTGATAGAGAGAGCAAAGAAAAAGGATGACAGATGATGGGCCTTGATTAGGGACTTAGGGGGAGAGTCAGCCCACTGCAACCTTGAGACTTGCATGAAAAATCTACGCACACACCCCAACAACATGCACACACTCACCCACATCCATCTTTGCTCTCTCATTGTGTCTCAAACACGCACACATACTTAGCTTCTCCATCTTTTTCTTTCCTCTCTGAGAGGTTTTCTCTCTCCACAGTAGAAAACTTGTTTTGCCTGCTTCATTAGCGTTGGTCCAATTAGCCGTGAGGCTGATGGAGTCCTGACAGGCCCTGTGATTGGAGATGACAAGCTCGGGGTGCCCAGCCCAATGAGGTTTGCCACCACTTTGATGTAATCAACTTGATATTACACAGAGCCACTCGCCTTTGGTTGTGCTGTAACTCAATTTTCTGCTGCAGGTGACAAATGAGCCTGCGTACCTGGGTCAGGTCTGAGTGCTCTTAACAACCGAGGGCAGTTGGCCACGTAAACAGCTGTGCAAACGTGAGAGAGGGAGAGTATCTGTGCTGTGGAAATACAGACCTCCTTCCTCTGTGGCGGGTGATTAGCTTTACCACAAGTTCAGAGCCCGAAGCTAGTGAAATGGTTTCCCAGAGTTGAAATGTTCTATTGATCAAGCAGGAATTCGACACCAGCTTTACAGCATGTGGGCAAAGACGCAGCTTTTTCATCAGAACGTCTAAGCTGTAAAGTATTACTGCGGAATGGATGTGGTGTGTTTACAGTATCCCGAGTGTTGCATGTGTCAGTGCACTCTGAGGTTGTGACAGAGAGCTCAATTCATCTTCTCTTTTTCACTGTCGGAAACTCATTTGTGTATTAGTGAATTTGAGAAATAACCTGATATCGAAGGAGAGGGTGTGGGACTGAGTCTGACATGAACTGGACCCCACAGCAGCAGTTTCCTTTTTCTGCAGATCAGGATTACAGCTGCCATATTGGCAGCTATCACTCATATACGTGTGTGTGTGTGTGCCTGTACACTCAAATCAGTGGGCTTGCAGTCTCTGATTTGTTGGGTCTGAGAGTGTCTGTGGTTTGGCTTGTGATACTACTAATGAAAGGAATGGTAACCGAATAGCACCTGCTGGGGCCAGGTCATAATTCTCTGGGCTCCGCAGGCCTAATGTTTCCTCTCTCTCTCATCTGTTTGTTTTAGTGCATCACCTATGCAACATAAGTGAAGTGGACACCAATGTAGAAACCCAAGACATAGACTGATACGGAGTGCTGACGCTAGTAAAGATGCAAACACATGCACACATGTTGTGGCAGAGTTGTAAAGCAGCAAGTGAGACTAAGTAAGCTGCTTTTACATCTGTCTGCCTTGCTGTTGTTGTTGTGTGGAAAGCATGCCCTTACAGAAAGCAGCAGGGGAGCAATGGTTGGGACATAATTGTTGGCCGACGTGCACGCCAGTATCACCAAAGAGCTTTAACAACAATTCACTTCCAATGAGGTTGTTTGCAGGTGCGAGTGAGGCAAATGTTTTGGCCTTGCAGGCACCGTTGCTAATGAAAGTCCTGTAGCTGGATTCCGGTGAGGTTGAGTCACGTCTGTGATCTATGTGTCTGATAAGTGCATACCTAATGAAGCTGTGAGCACCAGTGGAAGGAGGAGGAGGACAGTTGACAGAGTGTTTCCCACAGGTATTGACAGACGTCTTTTTGTTTTTGCCATAGGCCTCAACTCCATAAATCCTGCCAGTGCAATGATAACACTGCCACCCCTGCAAGTAAATGAAAGAGAGACACTAAGAGGAGAAAGAGAGAGGGCACATGGGGGAAAGGAGGAGGTGCCAGTGGAGTGGGGATGATGAGGAGAAGAGTGGGGCATTGAAATAGGCCTTCTCTCCTTTTTAACACACACTTGGCAGATGTCAAGCCACAGGGTTGGGCTCTAGGAAAGAAAGGGGAGTGTAAGTGCTGCAGTAGTGTCACAAATATAAAACTAATAACCATCCACTCTTCCTTTTCAGATTTCAGTGATTTTAGCTGAAAATACTGCCTGACTTTGTAAAAAAGAAAAAAAGAATAGTCCCACCACAGTTGTGGTAGATGCAGCTGCACTGTGGCGACAATTGGGACAGGCTGGATCCCTTCAACCTCACCACCAACCCACTCACCCCTCCCAAAGGTAGAGAACATTGGAACCTGGTGGGATGTGTGCTCTTTTCGAGGAAACTGAGCTGCTCCGGTCTTCAGGGGTCCTGAAACCCAATCCAGGGGGAGAATACCCTGGCCATGCCAAAGAGCCGATTTCCTTTTCAACAGAGTCATTTATCACTGACCCACCCTTCGCTTCTGACACGGTGACATGTGTCATTTATCAAACAGGCTTTGCCAGACAGACAGAGAAGAGAAGTGGAGAGGGGACAGAGAGAAGAGAGAAATAGAGAGTGAAAAGAGGTGGGGGCATTGACTGAGGAAAACTAAGAGAAGTAGAGGAATGGAGAATGAGGTGCAGAACTGGAGGAGAGACAGACAAACTCATGTTTGTCTGTCTGTGAGAGATTTTCCAGGGAAGAGTAGGTTTCCCTGAAACCCTTAAGGAGGAGAGTTTGGGAGGGGAGATTTTTTCGAGATGACAGGGAGGATTGAGTTACAGTGAGCTGTGCTTTGATGAGTGACAGAATGTTCCTCCATGACACGTTGCAAGATGTCTGAATACAGGGGAGAAATATGCTTTGTGAGTATACAAATCACACAAGTTTGTTATTGTTATTTACACATTATACATGTGCAAACACTGCAGGGACCATAGAGATGTGTGTGTGTGTGTGTGCGTGCATGTGTGTCAATGTGTTTGCACATGCGGCCATATGGCGTCAATGTTTAATGTGTGCGTGCAGCTCCCCAATGAACAGGACTGACAGGTATCACTCATGCAGCAGCCTGGCCTTTAAATGAACCCGAGCTGCTCTGCTCTCCCGTGGCCCTAACAGGCTCTCTCCAAGATGGATGCTTCTTTAAAAATCAGATTAATGATGGATACCAGGCTTATAGTGCCATTTATCATGAAGAATATTATTTAGGCCAGCCGTGTATGGCTGTAACTGGAGAGCTAGGACGAGAAGAAGCAGGGTGTGGTTAGACAGACACTCACTGTGTGATGGATGGCTGAGCGCTCTCTCTGAGTGTTACTAGACACCAGTGCTGCAGCAGTAAGCCATAATCAGATAGCCCAGGGATGTTTATCCCGCAACTACACTACCCAGATTGCCCTGCCTGGAGGGTTGCTTTATGAAAGTTATAGTCTGTCATTATTATCGTATTTAAGAAGTTAGCAGTATCATGAAAAAGTCTGGATGGTGAAGGAGACAACAAAGTTTTGTTATATATTTTTAGAGTTATTCATTTGATCTGATATAACTGACTTTAATGATTAGGTTTCCACTGAGTTTTGTCCCCGGATCTGCTTCATTCCCAATCAATCACGAATGAAAGTACAGTGAGAGGTCAAGGCAAGGTCAGCTCCTACAGAAAAAAAAAAAAAAAACAGCAAAATGTTATTTTGTTTGTTTGTGTTTTTTCTGTTGTCTTCTTGTTCCCTTCTATCCGCCTCCTACCTCCACCTCCTACGCACTTCTTTGATTTATGGTGGCCATCCATCTTCTGATTGCGTCCATCACCTCCTCGTTGCTAGGCGATCATGGAAGCAGCTGTGTGTTATGAGAGGGATTTGGTTGTCCCACTCCCCAGCCCGACTTGATTTGTTTCACGTTGTACCTTTACTCTATGTTTCAACTTTGAACACACATTTTAGTTTCAGTTCCAACCGTTGAACAAACAAAAACTATCACAAACACACTAAAAGTCAAAATCTAAAACTTGGAAAGGCCTTTTATATAGGAACCCGATCTTAGCTGGACCTGCTATTAATTGTAGATCTGTCAACCTTTATTTCACTAGCAACTTTAAACTCTTAATGTCCTCTAGCAAAGGCAATACAAGTTTTTTTTTTCTTTGCGTATTTTGGAAATCTATTTTTTTCTTTGTTTTTCGTTTATCAAATCAATAAGATGGCACTTCCTGGTATCAAACTTGGAAAGCGTTTAAAGCAGAATATTAGCCTCATAAATGTGAACTGAGTTGTACAAAATTTAAATTTTTTTTAACTCAAAAATACAGTCTACCAAATGTTCTGGAAGAAGAAACGAATTTAGCTACAACCAAAAAGTAATGCAGGTCATATTCATGTATGTCCTGCCGTGACATCCCATAATATGTTTTACATAGTATTACAACTTCCAGCCTATAGCAAAGAAGAAAGGCACGGGAGGAGCAGTCAGGTTTTAGAAGCCCTCTGAGCAATAAAAAGTAATAAAGTAAAATATTTAAATTTTACTAACCAAGCTAGTCATTGTGCTGTTTTGAATATCAGGGCTCAGGTTCTACATTTCCAAAAAGTTTGGATTATTGTCTTTAAAAAAATCGGCATTGCATTGACCACTGGTGTTTGCTTCAGGATTTGCGTTAAACTATAAATCTATGCGTGTCCCAGGCAGGAGTTTAGCATCAGCACTAAGTGATGATCCAAAAAGTCGCATGTACAGTTGCCCAGGATTTCAACATTCTTCACCTTATGTAACTTAGCTTCAGTTTGGACCCTCTTTTAATATTCCTCTTACAGTTTTGCTCCGTTCACACAGCCCAGTGACCTTTGAAAAAAAAACAAAAAACCTTTGTTTTACTATACAAAACCAAAACAATTACATGTAAATGAGAAATGAAAATAGCTCCATGGAGCTTTGCTTGAGAACGGCTAAAATAAAGTGCACATAGATATCGAGAAGAGGATGCACGGGGAGGATATCATGGAAGGAAGTTTCACTGACCATCAGTCGTCAGACGTGACAAGCATGATGTGCATGTTTGACTGGAACGTCACCTTCCTTCTCAGTTCTTATTCCTGGCCTTGGCTCTGCACCTGTGGAAGTAGGTTGTGTTGATTTTACTTTGGTTTGTTTCCATTGTGTTTATCACTTATTGTGACTGCTTCAAACTGGGATTTCATGAGTTTGTGACCTCGCTCTATTCTCTGTCAGAGTAAGTTACAGGAGGCCGTTATGTGTTCGTGGCTTGTCTCATGTCAGATGAACAAGATGAATTCTCAGGTCGAGAGGGTCTGTATATGCAGCTGGCAGCTTTGAGGTCCAGCCATAACACAACAACCAGCTGAGGGTTGTTGTTCACTCTCTCTCTTCTCACTATGTGCTCTGACAAGGTTCAGCCCTAAGCTTCGCCTGGGGCCAGAATGATCTCTCTGTTTTTCCCATCTCCCATATCACACATCCTGCACTACAATTGGCGGACACAATGTATTCACAATGCCATCAGGGGGTAGAGAACGCACACAAATAAAACCTGACAGAGACATCCATGATGGCCGGGAACGCGATAGCTTGTATTAGTACAAGGTAGTATCAGAGTAATTCATTAAAATCCTAAAAAGTGAGCGCCGCAACCCTCTGGGGTCATATCTGCAAAAGCGACTTATGTCAGAAGTTGTTAATTTTTCAGATGGTCAGAGATCACCTGTTACAGTTTTTCTCATGGGACTTTCAAGCCCATTTGTAAGGATCAAAGGGAAAAGAAGGAGAGAACTAAGTTTGATTGAGTGTGTTGCTTTGACACATGTGTACACGAGAAAGGCATTTTAGGTATGTCACTGATCTGCTGCTATTTTGACAGAATGGGGCTGTTTTAGACTAAATTATTCTAATCTATTTAAGGAGTTTTAGGCAGCTGGAAAACTTGAGTAAAAGTACATGGTGGCAGTCTTTTTTTTTTTTTAAATATTTGATTGAGACCGAGGTGACTTCCTCTCTTGTAGTACTTTCAGGCTGTTTCCTGTCAGTAAGAGCCCCCTGCTGAGGGCCGTGTTGGTTTAGGGCTGTCAAGGTCCAGTTAAAATACTGTACACATGTCAAGACAGACATGTCCCGCTGCGATACAGTTTAACTCTCTTCTCTTAGCGTCTTAGTTTCTGATCCTCTGAATATCGCTACAGACATGTGATCAAACATCTTAGAGGCCACATTTAACCTCAATTTTGCTTCTCTTTGATCAGTTAGCAATAATAAATTCGTATTTCATGTTGGAGGGAATGCAATTATATTACAATATTTGTGCCCTTTTCTCCAGTTGTTTGATTCTTTTGTTGATTTTATCAGCAACATAAAGATTTTCATTACAGTAAGCTAGAAGAGACCACCTATGTGGACGACTTCCTGACGCCTCCCTGGACCCCAGCTGTGTCTTTGTACATTGTGCAGTTATCTAACAACAAAGTTATAAAACAATGCCGTAAAACCAATATACATAAACATTAATTGTACAGTAGCATTATTTTAAGTTTTATGTAGCAAGCTTATATTGTGCTCACTAGTTCATACGTAACCTATGTTGTAAGCCAATTTAAACATATTTTTTATAACATTTTTTTTCTTCAATGAAAAGGCATCTGTAGTCCAAACAACAAATTTTAAATTAAAAAAACAACAAACAAAAAAAAAAAAAACACAACAGAACAGAACACGAGATGAAATATACCCGCGGTGACTGCATAAAGGACGTCCCATTTTTAAATCACCGTGCCTCTGGCAAGGTTGTGTTTTCGATCAAGCAGCCATTTGAGTACGTGGGTCAGACTCAGGTAGAGTTTTTAGTGGGACATCCTGTTTACCCTGCTTCTGTTGGGTGTGATCTGGACTCCACAGCTGGGGAAACAGTCTGTGAGTCGGGAACATTCCTCTTGGTCATCAGGAGGTTGAAGAGAGAAAATGGGAATGGGACTTGGTGTCTTAATGAAGAGATATTTGACTGTTTTTGTCATAGATTTGCATTCCCTAAAGATATATGCAAAGGTGTATGTAGATTAGATTGTCTTTCTTTTGTTTCAGTGATGACTGTCACAGAATGATGCAGAAAGATTTCTTCATCAGGGGCTCGTGCTGGATTTTCTTCATGCACACGAGGCCTGTTTGAGACATGTTATTTAAAGACAGCGGCACTCGAGGAAAAACCTCCACTGTGACAGAGGGAATGAGACAGACACTGAAATACACTGCTTTAGAGGCAGCCACAGCACCTTCCTGCTTAATCACCCCTTGTCCCTGCCCTCTCTGTTGTTCCTGATTGTCAGAGCAGCACTGCAGTATTTCTATCAGATGATCTCTCCTTCCTTGTCTGCGGCCCTTATGTTTATGAAAATGATACTCCACAGGAATGCCTCCTGCATGCCAAGATGTCACTGTCTTTCCTCATCGCTTGTATCTATGTGCATGTTCGAATGTGCTTGTGCATGAGTGTCTGTGGAGTGGTGAGGTTGGCGGGTGTCACAACTGACTGACTACCTTTCTTTATAATCATGGGGAGTGTATTTGAGATTGCGTTCCTTTTGAGGGGAAATTGTGTGCTTCTGCATGTGAGACTTCCATCTTTACAGCTTTTTTGTTCGTGTGAATTTGTTATTGCTATTTTTGCATGAGCTGTGACTGAGATGTTGATTGTGTGAAAATGCTCCTCCTACCATTTGTACCCAACCCCACCCCATAGGAATCATTCATGGAACCTAATGATTCTTGTGGTTTTTTTTTCTTCCCCCCCATGGCATCAGCTCGGTTTATCATTTTAAGAACATGCGCTCATTCTCACTTGTTTTCTCTCTTTCTCACACCCACGCACACGGAGAAGATTCATATATTGGCCCCGCACCATATGCTTGGATATTAGTTACGACTGCATCCAAAGTATAGTTGTATTCATAATATTCATAATTTATTCTAAGAGAGCTTCTATATTCCTATCACCTTTTATTAGCTTGATAAATCACCTCTGTTGTCAGTCAAGGCAGGGAGAATAATTGGATGTGGTTGTCGCCCAGTGTGATGGATTATCAGTCATTGGGGATTAAATTAACAGATAGTGCTCAGACATAATGGTTTTTGTTTTGCATTTTAAATTGCCTGGGAG
The DNA here is from genome assembly GCA_037176975.1 of Arrhamphus sclerolepis. Classification (NCBI taxonomy): domain Eukaryota; kingdom Metazoa; phylum Chordata; class Actinopteri; order Beloniformes; family Hemiramphidae; genus Arrhamphus; species Arrhamphus sclerolepis. The sequence goes on along the minus strand of JBAMYA010000021.1, from coordinate 15,425,015 downwards.
CACGGTTTGACTCTAAAGGTTTTTATTGCTGGTCCTTTTGGACTCCTCTCCTCCTCTCTGTACTATTCAGGTTTCATGGCAAATTAACAATAACCCATAAGGCTGCAGCTCTATTAGTAGGAAATGGAAAGTATTTGGTACCAGGTGAAAGCACAGAGACAGGTCTAGGAAGGCTTGTGATAGCATGGTATAGCACTGGATATAGTGATGGTTTGACAAAATAGCAAGACAATGTGAGAAAATGGGCGGTATATTTTCTTGCTGAAGAAAGGAAAGGTGATCTGACAACTTGGTCAAGCAACGTGCTGGGTCCTCATGATGCAAGCTGACATCTGTGACCAGCTAGTCAGGAGGCAGGCACATTAGCTACCTCACCCTGGCTGATTTTCCCCCATTCAAAGTGAGGCAGAAAAAAGTAAAGTGAGAGGAAAGAGCAAGGAGTCACTTGAACACTAGTAGCAGGGAGAGATGTTCTTTGTATGTTTGACCAAGCGTGAGGCATTTACCTCTTCGCCCCTTCCTCTGTTCTCCCACACTCCTCCCTCCTCCCCACGTCCACATTATCATAATTGTGTCCAGAACATGAGGGGCCGGGGAAGTGATCATGTCATTTTATTTACACCCTGCTTGGCCCTTTTTACAAACGACATGCCACTGACTGCCAAGCGGACTGGGGCCTGACGACATCTTTTGATCAGGGCTGTCGGGGCCTATCAGTGGAGAGTGGCAGGTAATGGATACCCAGTGACAAACCAAATCTCCGGGAGGACAGAGAGTGGGCCGCACCTGCCAGGTCTCCATTAGGCTGGCCTCTCAGTGGGGCTGCCTGCTGACTGTGCCCCCAGGGCCCAAATCAGGCCAGCGCCAGCCGCATGGCTGCCTAGAGATTGGCTGTTAGCACTGGAAATGAGAGTTATTTCAGCTATGACATTTTTGTTTAGACTGGATTTGTGTTTGTGTGTGTGTGGAGAGGGGTAAAGGATTTAGTCACACTGTATGTTTGTTTACATATGTGTGTGTGTGTGTGTGTGTGTCTGTGTGAGCATGTGCCCGTGCATCATGACTTTATGTGTGATCAAACCATTTCCACCCATACCTGCAGGTTCTTTTTGTGGCATTTGTCTTCGTTTACAATATTATCCAAATGACCTCAGACCTGTCTACAGGCCATCCACTATTTTCAGAGATTATTTGTTTTTCCTCAACTTGAGCGGTTTTGTGAGTGAGGTAGTCAGGAAATGAGAGCTCAAGGGCTTGGGGGTGAGCAGTGGGTGAGTTGGTGTTAGATGGGCTCACTTGTCACCACATGAGGAACAGAAATTTGGGTGTTTGTTTGTCTGTGGCGCCTATACACATAGATCCTAGATCCACATAGATACACCAGCATGCAAAGTGACAGACGTCACCATCAGGCCAACAATGCTCATTATCAGCTCAACCTCTTTATCCCTATTCTCTCATGAGCTCAAGTCACTACTTCCTTGATTTTTTTTTTATTTTATTTTTTGCGTGTGTGTATTTTGTTATTAATAATATAGATTGCACCTGGAGTCCTCAGTAGATACTAAAAGAAACTAAAGAATTTAGTCCACATCTCACTGTGGGATGTCTTTCCAACATGTCAAAATTTCATCAGCAGAATTTTGACACCCGTTTAAAAATTTTTTCAAGATATGCTCTTTGCCTGTGTCTGTGTATGTGTCTGTATGCCTGTGTGTGTAATCAGAGAAGAAGCAGATGAAGAGGCGTCAGACATATTAACTGACAGATGGAGGTTGATCCAACTCATTTATTACCCCAGAGGAGAATGCCACAGTGAGATTGGGCTTCATTAATTTCAGATTTAGTTTTCATTTCAAGCTGTTGTGCCCTGAGATAAATAAAATGGTGCATTATGTTTTTGCCAAGATATTTCTTTTTTGTTTTCCTCCAATAGAAGGAGTGAAAAGAGGAGAGGCATAAGTTCCGTGTGGCTGGGGTAGTATATAAATACAGGCTCGCCTAGAGGAAAATAACACCTCAACGGTTGATGAGGTGAAATGGGATGACTGTAATTTCTCAGCTCAGCTTTAAAGGCTCCCACACAGATGGCTCATTTATCCCTGGGAGTCCTCGGGCACACATTGCAGGAAAAGTTTTTCTTCAGTTATTCTAACATAGCATGTTCACTCACTGCAATTTAACTCATCTCTTTCTTTTTCTCTTTGTCTCCATTCTCCTCGCAGCTTATTCTCCCGAGGATCTGACAGAGCTCACTGTGGAGGAAGCAGAAGGAAGAGAACTGCCCTCAGTCCCTCAAGATGACCTTCCCATAAAAGATGAGTTTGTGGAGCAAAACACTGAGACTGCCAAGAAGCAGGCATGTGACCAGGAATCTGCTGAGGCCACAGAGCTCTCAGGACAAGAGATGGACAGTGAGTCACATTTGAGTGAGGCAAGTGACCGCCTCTCAGACACTGAGAGCACCTCTAAAAAAGAGGTCAACTTGGTCAAGGCATCTCTGAATACTGACACCCAAACATCTCCCATTGGTGTGGACACGTTAGAACAAATGAAAGCTATCTACTCCAGCTTCTTGACCAGTCCTTTGTGGTTACCGTTAAACATAAATTCTACGCCACTGCAGTCGCAGTCTGCGACTTGTACAGAGAAGCCAACACGCAGCAACAGCACTAGTAGCAGTAGCAGCTGTAGCAGCGGCAGCGGCAGCTATGATTGGCACCAGTCTGCAGTGGCAAAGACTTTACAGCAGCATCCTCCTCAAAGCCGTCACCCTGTTCAGTCTGAGCCCAATCTCTTTAGTACAGTGCAGCTCCACAGGCAAAACCCAAAGCTGTTTGGCTCAATCTTTACGGGGGCCAGTAAATTTCGCTGTAAAGGCTGTAGTGCTGCATATGACACCCTGGTAGAGCTGACGGTTCACATGAATGACACAGGCCACTACCGTGATGACAACCAGGACAAGGCAGGCAGTGGCGCAAAGCGGTGGTCTAAACCACGCAAGCGCTCTCTGCTAGAGATGGAGGGGAAGGAGGATGCCCAGAAAGTTTTGAAGTGCATGTATTGTGGCCACTCTTTTGAATCCCTCCAAGACCTTAGTGTCCACATGATTAAGACCAAACACTATCAGAAAGTGCCTCTGAAGGAACCCATGGCCCCTGTGGCAGCCAAAATTATGTCTCCTAAGAAAAAGAGCCTTCTTGGTTTGGATTCCACTTCTACACCACGGTCTAGAGAAGGAACCCCCAAAACAAAGTCAGACTTGAATGAACCCTTACAGAAGCCTTCCTCCAGCCCGTACACCACCTCGAACAACCGATATGGCCATCAGAATGGTGCTAGTTACACTTGGCAATTTGAGTCCAATAAATTCCAGATCCTTAAGTGTATGGAATGTGGTAACTCCTATAATACACTTCAAGAGCTAAGAACCCACATGATGGTGACAGGACACTTCCTGAGGGTGACCAGCTCTGTAGGAAAGAAAATCAAAACACTTCCTGAGGCCACCTCACCCAATCCAGGAAGGGTCACCACACCTACTGAACAGAGAGTCCAGTCTGTACCACTTGCACCTTCCACGTTCTCCAGTCAGTCTCTTCAAACTACCACAACCCCCCCTGCCACCTCCCCTCCTCTCAGAGAGATCAAAAAGGAGGAGGTTGAGGAGGAGTGCACCAAACAAGACGCTGTTGGAAGTGAAAAGCAAGTCACCGTCACTGTTGGTAAAGAGGAAGACTCTGAGAAAGAGGAAAAATATGATATTTCAAAGTATAACTATCTTACTGAGGACGACCTGAAAGAGAGCCCTAAAGGTGGGATGGATATTCTTAAATCACTGGAAAACACTGTGACATCTGCCATCAACAAGGCACAAAGTGGGAATCCAAGTTGGGGAGGGTACCCCAGCATCCATGCAGCTTACCAGTTCCCCAGTGCCCTCAAGCTCCAACAGAGCAGTTTAGAAAAGAATACACAGATGAAATTCTTGTTCAATGGGGGGGATGGAGCTGTTTCCTCCTATGTTAAAAACCAGCCCCTAATTTCCCCAACACTGAGTCAGTCATCCCCCTTTCCCACCAACAACTTTCAAGCAATGGAGGATTTAGTGAAAAAGGTGACGGAGAAAGTAGCAAAAATAGAGCAAAGGGTTAAGCAGCTTTCTCCAAAGAGGGAGAACCCAGCTTCACCCTGTAGTAGTGAGGCTGGAGAATCACACAAGGGAGGACAGGTTGACTCACCACGGGAATGGAGGGAAGGCACACCAGCCAATAGTGACAGAGGAAGCCATAGCGACAGGGCGTCCCCAGCAACGGAACCCAAGAGAGAAGTGGCGGTCAAATCCCCTCTTGCCTCTACAACGAGATGCAGCACAGCCATTATCACTGGTCATAGTCCTCCTGAGCAGCCCTTTGTCAATCCTCTAAGTGCTCTTCAGTCAGTAATGAACATTCATTTGGGAAAAGCAGCTAAGCCCTCTTTGCCAAATCAAGATCCCCTGAGTCTCCTTTCTAGGCTCAGCCAGAGCATGACTGAGAAGGCCGCCGTGGCCACCCCTCCATCACAGACCAAAAAGTCGGAAAGTATAGTTGATAACAGTTTTTGCCAGCCCACTGATGATCAGCCTATGGACCTCACAAAAAGCAAAAATGATAAAATAAGCTCTGTAGGCTCAGCCCCCTTAACCCCATCATCAACAGCCTCCTCTATCTCCCCTATCTCTCTTGTTACCCCTGCAAAGCTAACAGTTGTCTCTCCCTACTCATCCAGCAGCCCTCTACATGAAAATGCACTGTCCGATATCTCAGACATGCTTAGAAACCTGACACAATCCCACCCTATAACGAAGCCTCCTTCACGGTCCCGGGTCACAGATAGGACAGAAGTTGTAGGCTCCACACACGATGATGACGATTTGTCCATCCATGGCCACAAACGCAAGGGCCGCCACTCCAACTGGAACCCACAGCATCTACTTCTTCTGCAGGCCCAGTTTGCCTCCAGCCTAAGGCAGACATCAGAAGGGAAATATATCATTAATGACCTCAGCCCACAGGAAAGAATGCACATATCTCGTTTCACAGGCCTGTCCATGACCACTATCAGCCACTGGCTGGCTAATGTTAAGTACCAGCTGAGGAGAACCGGCAGAACCAAGTTCCTCAAGAACTTGGAATCTGGTCAGCCCATATTCTTCTGTAGTGACTGTGCCTCACAGATCCGAACCCCAGCAGCCTATGTATGCCACCTAGAAGCCCATCTGGGATTCAGAATTAGGGACTTGGCCAAGCTGTCCCCCAAACAGACTCTTAGAGATTCCAACACACTCACCGACAAAGTAGTTCCCCTGGAGTCCTTTGTTTCTTCCCAGTCAGAAGATGACTCCGGCAGTAACGGAGCCGTATACCGCTGCCAACTCTGTGTCCGAAAATTTGCAACAAAGCACGCAATCAAACTTCACCTCAGCAAGAGCCATGGGAAATCTCCAGAGGACCATCTGCTATATGTGTGTGAACTGCAGAAACAACAAAACTCTTAGCTATAGACATACTGGAAAACATATATAGAGTGACTGTTAAAAAAAAAATTAAATAAAATAGAGATTCTTCAAAATGTGTGGTAATGCACAGTGATGCTATTAACTACCACTGCGAAAATGTCAGCACAAGATGTTTACATCTGTTTGGCCTATAAACATTTCGGATTTCTCTATATTTCAAAACAAACTTATTTCACTATATACTGTAGGTCAGAGAGGTTCAGCTTCCTCTCTCTGTGTTCACCTTTAGCAATGTGAGATGACAGATGTGAATCTTTTCACTTGAAGGTCAGCATCAACTTGAAATGTATTAACTTTATTGTATTTATTTTGTATTTTTGTGACTTTGGTTTTGATCTGCTGGTCAACTGCATGTTTTACTGTTACTTTTGTACAGTGCTGTCCTGTCTAGATTTTAAAATGCCCTTTCAAACTCACCTTTACATTATAAAGAAGCCACATCCCTGGGAAACTTAAAAGAATCAGTCGAACCGCAGAAGTTCAATAACAGTTATCATTTTGTTTCCTGTACAGCCTATTGATTTTCTTGCTGATTGTATAATCTGCCTTATTCATTATCATTGAGTAAGGGGCACTTAAAATCCAGGTCTGTGTAAAAATGTACATATTATCATGTAAGCATACAATTTGCTGTTTAAATTATGCATACTTGTTATATTTCCTAATTTAAGAGGACTAAGACTATCCACTGGTGCAGAGCCTTTGAAGAAGATAAAAAGGACACTGTTTTGCACAATAGTTTTATAAAAGTTATTTGATAAAAAAAAAAACACAATACAACTATGTTAATGCCTTGTGCTTCTATGATTAAACTGAATTAATTGCTGCAAAAATCTTTGATTTCTTTCATGTTTACTAATCAGAAAAATGAAATTATATTTTGAATCTTTTGAAGCTTCAAAGCACTTGAATTGTAAGTGGGGCTGATATGCACTGGGGTCAATTTAAAATCATTAATTACATAACACAAAGCTCACTCCTCCTAACAGTTCTACCATAATGTCATGACTAAGCACTTACAAATCAGCATTTTCTTCACTTGATTATATCTGCATACACACTCAGTAAAGTTTAAAAAAAATCCATGCAGAACTACGATTTGTCAAGAATTCTTGCTGATTTCTGTGTCGTTGTGAGGTGGACTCAAGAGGTGCAAGTAGTGCCACTGCCTGTGAGGCGTCTGGCAGGTGGTGTGTGCTGCATGTAAACCACCAGATGTTTCTGAAACGAGCCACTGGAGGAAGAGAAGGAGGAGGCAGGCGGCTCCAACAGCAGGCGGAGTGGGCCGATTACCACGGGGGCTTGGATGCCATCCGGAGCCCTGGGCACAGACAGCAGATTTGGCACACACCTGGACTCCAAGACTGTCCCTTGGAAAAAATAAAGCAGATCCTATATATGCATGCCGAGACAAGCTGACAGTGGTGCAGGATGCACAGACAGGTGCTATTCCCTCAAAGCGGGCTTTTGGATCTAACAATATTACTGGCAGGTGTTGATGCTATCAGTGTAGTCACAATTCAGGCTCAGAGCCACGTAATGAGAAATTTCTTCCTTTCATTTAATGGTTTTCAGTTTGTGTGATGAAGGTAACACAAATACTTGCTAGATTCACAACTATCCACTTCAGTCTTATTCGAAGATGCCTGGGGACATTGTGTTCTTTCTGTTTGATCTTCCCAGGCTTTGCTTGTCATGACTGACTGACTGAGTGACTTGGGGCTGGGGAAGTTATCTGGTTACTATGGTGACGGCCATTTGCCCAGCCTCTAACCCCGCTCGCTCACTCAACAGAGGACAGCTCGAGTGCAACACACCCATTTACTCTCTTAAATCTCATCATCTCGCTTCAGTTCCTCCCACCCGGGAACAGATTAATTAACACACACACACTGTGTCCTGACCCCGTCTTCTCACACAAACTCATTACCGCCTCAGACTTGCTCCCAGCCCTACGACGTTTAGGATACATTGGTGAACGTAGTGGGGAGAACCCAGTGATGACTCACATCTGACAAGCAGAATAAAGCCCTGAACAAAGGATGATAATTGAAAGATGGGATTCAGGCCGGTAGCCATTGATAATGCAAATGAGAAAGACTGAACAGTCTTATTGAATATCCTGTATGTTTTTTTTTATTTTTTCTTCTTCTTTTTTTTAGAGCTTACTGAATCCTTGCAGATAGAAAATTATCTCTTGGACATCATCAATTCTTTTCCAGTGCTTATAATGCTTTGGGCTTCTTGATGGACTTGGGGTGAGAACTGTTGGGGGCGTTAATGAGATAGTTGACACTTTGGGGGTTAATGAGGGGCTGGAGGGAGAAGGCTAAATGATTAGACTTCTGCTTGAATAAGCATTATAGTGGCTGCTGGAGAGCAATGTAGAAGCTGCAAATCTGCTGTAGCCAATTATTTAGCATGAAAAACACAAACCTCTTCACAAGTGTATTTTCCTGCAATAATAAAGAGGAGATTAGATGTGTTATCCATTGGTCTTTTGTCTTGACTTTCCTTGAGGGTTGGATAGTTATAAACGCAGATTCGCCTCAGTGCTCCTAAAACAAAGTCAGCAGTGAAGGGGGATGAAAGGAGGCGGACAGGACAGGGATAAGATAGGATGACAATAAGTCCCCCCACTCCTCCACTCCACAGATCTCCCATCAGCTCATGTCATCCCTCTAATGAATATCAGTTAAATTGCTCTGCGGATCTGAGGAGTTTGGATGTCAATGTGATTTGTGCGAGTGTGGCGGATGGAAGGCCCCAGACTAATGAAAGGCGATCCCGGCCTGACAGAGTGATGAGCATCAAGCCCATCAGACCAATCACACAAGAGCAGATGACAGCACCGACAGACAGACAGCCGAGGAGGAGAAACGATCTATTTAGGAAAACAAAATGGCTGCCAAAATAGTGGTAAATTTCTTTAGAGGACATTGATGTATATCACTCCTGTCTTGGTGTGCTTCTGTAATATGAGACAGACCACCATGTTAAGCACAAGCATGTGTTTATAAAAATCCATAAATTGTGATTTCACTAAGATTTATGTAGGCCCGCCGTCGCCTGTGTCTTAATGCTTTCTGTTACCCTGAGAAACTCAGAAAATATCAACAGGTTAAATGTATTTAATGAGTTAAATCTGTTGAAGGGGAACAGAAAAAATAATGTCTTGGGTCTGACGTCTTCGTAAATGTAGCACTGTGTTGCTTGAAAAAAAAGTAAGCTTTGTGCATCCACAAACCTTTGCGTGCCAACACTGAAGACAATGCAAGTGTCATCTATTCAAGGAGCCTCCAAAGGGGACATGATGTCTTCTGACAGCAGTGTAGGAATCATGGGTAGAGCCAAGTTGGCTTCACCTTGTACCTCTGACCTCTGTCTCTGTTGTGCGACAGCGGTCACATGCATCTATGACAATATGACAACCGCTGTAAAGGTCAGTGGCCTGTGCAAGAAAGCATCTATTGTCTATATATTACCTATATGAGTCTATATCTTTTAAGTTTATACACATTATTATATATTATACATGTGTTTGTATGTGTGTGTGTGTATGTATAATATATAAACTTAAAAGATATAGACTCATATAGATCTAGAAGAACTTGGAAGATTTAAGTTATCAAACAATGGGAGCACGAGAAGGAAAGACAGTAAGCGACAGAGAGAGGAAGAGAGAAGAGGTGGTTTAAGGTGATTTAATTTCTCTCTAGTGGGTGCATGTTTTCATGCTGCTGTGTTGCAGTGTTCTGCCGCTGCCTGAGATAGCTGTCAGAGGTATTTTGGTGTGATATCTGACAGATTTGCTAAAGACACTCGTTTCAGGGCAGTACTCTATATATCGTTAGTGTAATGCTCAATGACATGACCAATTATAGCGAGCTCCATGCTCAAATAGCATGTCAAAACCTGTGTATCAATCCATTAGATCTTGTCTCCCATCACATTAAGTGGTACCTTTAGCTATCTGTTCGGCACGTAAAGAAAAATGCTGACGGAATGGAAATGTGGCAGTGCTGTTCACAGAACTGATGTCTTTTCGAGAAGGAGAGCCCCCCTCTCTCTCTCTTCTTCTTGGTCTTTCCATATCTCTTTCACTCACTTACGCATCCAAGCCACGGCGTGCAAAAATGCATAAACAATATATCTAGATAATGGGCTGCATTGTTTACTTAGCTCTGAAAATGTATTTGTGCGAAACTCTAAAATGCATTTAGGTGGAATCATTCACTCAGTATAAAGCTTTGTTGACATTGGGGCGCTCTCAAAAGCAGGGGAAGTGTCATAACAACATCATATATCACCGCATCAATTGGAATAAAAGGATATGATGTGCATTACTTGCAACAAACCAGTGGATTCCTCCAGTAGCTGCTTTGCCTCCCCCAGTATTACTGCCTCAACCTGCTTGCTTTGTTGGCCACGACAGTGGGTGGGAGGCAGCATGTGATTTAGTGCAGTTGTTCCTAACGACCTCTCTGTCCTTGTGACGAGGACTCACAGCCTCAGGGCTCTGGCATGGAGGATGAGCCTTGGACCGCCTGGCACCTCGCCTGGCACCATGCATGGCAACACGTCCACAGTCTGCCACCCTTCTGATGGATTGGCCTGTCTCTGGTGGCACCTTCATGAAATCACTTTTTGATTTGTTGTCATGTTACTCTCCATTTTTCCTTTTTTTTCCCTGCTACTTGGGTTTTTCATTGGTAAGACCCCCCCCGTCAGGCATTAAAAGAGTGATTAAATTAACCTTCAATAAATCAGCATAATAGTGCACTACCTGTGTGTGTGTGTGTGTGTGTGTGTGTGTGTGCATGCCTGCCTGCATGCCTGCCTGATGATATTACTGTGTACAATCAAGGGGTCAACAGCAAATGTCCATCTGTGGCTACTGTACAAAACACAGTTGCCCTGTGGCTGAAACTGCTCTTTCCAATGTGCCATTTCATAGGAAACACATCAATAAGGCGCGATTACAAGGCTGACAAAATTAATCTCAGCTGTCATTTCACAGAACTCGGATTTCAGAGTGCTCTGATCAAGTTTCATTAGCGGGAAACTACTGGATGATTTGGAGCGGAATCAAAATCCATTTGCCTTTTCTTCTGTTTGGCAAAGGCATTATCATCAATGACCATTTCTTATCAGATACAAATGACATTTAAGAATACATTATAATCTAGGTTGCTAAATCTTATACATCATCCCATATCTAAGAAGCTCTGTTCAGCAGCTACCAAAGGAAATAGCATATGAGCTGAGAATTTCACTTTTCATGCATGGGCTTATATGCAAACAGAACCTGTAGTGATAAATTCTTGACATCCTTTCCTTTCCTTCAGCCATCATATATAATGTTTAAGTGTTTTTCAAATCATGAACTCTACATAAATAATGTTACAATAAGGGGAAAAAGTGGGGCTTCATACAGTACTCAGTGTTAATGGTATTTTAGAGTTTTTCATTTGCTGGAAAGTTATCAAAATGTGCTGATGACTCATACTGCATTAAGGGTGGAATACATTTTAGTACACCGAGGACATCTCTCAAACTTAAAAGCATGTTGATAATGAGCAATGGTTGGTATACAAAAAGACGAAGACCCTATTACCTGTATCAGAACAGGAAAATGGCTAAAAACACGTGTCCTTTTTTTTTTTTTTCTGTTGGGCTGGGGTTGAAGTTAATGCAAATTTCAGAAGTTGGAGTTCTGGCCTTCTTCATTTTTTTCCAAGACTGACATCCCAAGATGCCAGTTACCACTGAATGCAGCATAATCTTTTCCTTCGTACACAGGGAGTAGGAGAGACTTGAAATGACCTAAGTAAAGATAATCGTGCTGCAACAAAAATCTGATCACGTTTACCACATCAGAGATTAAAAGAAATAAAATTACCAAAATGAAATGCAGTGTATTATTGTCACAGGCTGCTCACCCTCCTGCACTCATATACAATGTTGCAAATCCATGACACTTAGAGTTCTTTCCCAGTGATGCCAACAACATGCGTACACCAGTACAGTGTTAGTGGGTTTTTTTGTATTTGTTGTTTGGCAATATGTTGCTTTACAGCAAGTGTGTAGTCATCCTCCTGGTCCAGGCATGTTATTCCTAATTAGAGAGACAGACAATGAGTGATGTAACCATTTGCTCCTCCAAGGTACTGTTCCCTCAGTCATTGTTCCACATTAGATACCACTGCATGATCCAGGCATTGGCATCTTTTCATGTGGTGGAGCCACTGCAGCGGGGCATGTTGTGAACAGAAGGTGAATGGTTGACCCAGGAATGATGTGGAAGACATCGACCACCCACCAGATGACCAGACACTCATTTTCCACTGTACCATACCTCATCTCCCTCTCTTGACAGTTTGTCTACAATGGTACAGTACAGGACGGTCAACCCACAAACCTGCTGGGAACAAATGGCTCCCAGTGGAGTCTGCATGACAAAAAAGAGAGAGGTTTAGGGGTATGAAGCAGTGGTTTCTGACAGAGAGTCTGTTTTATCCTCTCAAACGCCGCCTGACACTGCATCGGCCACTGGACCAGATCTGGGCCTTTTGGCTCAGGTCAGTCAGGGGGCTGGTCAGGTTAGCAAAGTTTAAGAAAAACCTCCTCTAGGACCCAGCCAACCCCAAGAACCACCTCACGTCTTTTTTGGTATTGGGTCGTAGGCCAGAGTTGTAAACTAGTTAGTGTACCTCCCTCCATTGAGTTGACAGTGAGCCCAGTATGGAGTAAAAGCCTTTTTTTTTTCTCCCTTTGAAGGGACTCTTTGAAGGAGGGGTCCAAAGATGTGTGAGACAAGAATGACAAGAACATGTCCTGATCAGTCAGAATTTCTTTCAGGATTCCAACTCAGGAGATGTTTTGAAACAATACTTGGGCAACACTCTTTGCAGAACTGCTTTGCAAAGGCACTTTGGGGTGTCATACTCCTTCATGTTCCAGTGCAAATGGCCCATCTAAATCCATCCCAATGTGCTGAAATGGTGCCTCCGTTAATGGGAGGGGACACCAAGATGCTCTTGACTAACCAGCTAACATTCTGGGCAGGATACACACCAGCAGCACATGTCTCTCCCAAAGGCCCGGCCCAAAGAAATAGAGCCATTTTCGGGTGGATTATTGTTTTCAAATCCCGTGTCACCAGCCTTTGAGTTCTAGTGAAACAAATGGAAAATCATTTCCCATCAGCTCTTTGGCTGCAGCAACTGGGTAAATTTTAGAATTGGTTTGGGTGTCACAAGTCACCCGGACCCTTTAGAGATCAGAAAGATCAGAGATCAGTTTTATTTGTCAATTTCTTCAGATGTTCTGGACATACAAAGGAATAGAAACTGTGTTTCCCACTATCCCATGAAGAAAAGTATCAATACAAGACAAGACAGGAAAAACAGAAAAGTGCACAGGTATACCTTTGAATAATTTTTTTTTGTTTTCTTTGTTAGTTTGTTCTATGGATCATGTATGTGTCCTTAATTAAGTTTTTAATTGACTGATTGATTCTAAAAAATAAATCAGTAGAAAAATTCTTTATTTTACAAACTTATGAGTGTTCTCCCATAAAGAGTTTATTTGGGAGACTTGTTTCATTCAATTTACTTTTTTTTTCTTTTCTCTTTTTTTTTTTTTGAGACTTGGCGTTCAGCTTTGTGTTTTTCCAAAATGCATAAATTCAAATATTTTCAACACAAGCTTTCACAAGAACACTTATTCCCAACAGTGAAAAAGCGAAACCTCAGACAACTCATTCTTTCTATCTCTGTTGTCTTCAGTGTCCTTCACAAGCAAATCTTGACAACTCTGTCCAGAGGAGGAAGGCAAACTGAGGACATGTGCTACTCTGCTTCACAGAGACAAGGCAGAGATTTGACACAGTGTGTCAGGATAATCTGACAAGACATGCCTCATGTTTTATCGGAGCGTTCAAAAAATGTGCCGCCGTCACTCCAGCTCGTGTTTTCCGTACATCATTCTGCCTTCTCCTTGACTGTTGAGCGTTTCAAAGGTGGCTTTGAAATGTTACGTCCTGTAAAACAGATGAAAGAATGGGAGAAAGGGAGAGAGAGAGGGACAGAGAGAAAGAGGAGTCAGACCCGTGACCTCTTCGGCCATGAATGTGTCTGGAGTTGGCAGGGGACGCAATTGAGAGTGACACTCCTGGTTGGAGCTGCCAAACTGCCACTTCCTGTCGTCTTTATTCACACATAGCAGGAGTTTAGGCTGGACGTTTGAAGAGCAGAGAACAGACATGTGTCTCCTTGTAGAGCCATAGCTTCTGACTGTCATTATCGCCGCTCACTCCGTCAAAACCAAGTGAGACACCTGTGCTGAACAAGAACAGAAAAATATGGTAACTGGTTTGAAAACTGTAAGAGGGGCAAGATATGGCATTGAGTGTGTGTGTGTGTGTGTTTTTCTTGTAAATGAATGAAATATGAAACTTTCTTTGTCATTGCCATTCCTTTTGTCAGCTTTTACACCTCCTCTGCTGTATCATTAGATCTGGGACTCCTCAGTGGCTCAGTGCGATCGAATTGCTGTAAAATTGGAGAAATTGGACTCATAATTTAGATTTTTTTTTGTGTTGACTAACCCTTTAACTTTGTTAGGATCAAGTTTGTCACTCTTCCTCCTCTGCCTTCTCATTTAATGGCTTTGTTTTTCTCCTTCTCAACATCCCTAATAATGCTTGTGGCTGAAAAGGGTCGCTTTCACCAATACAAATAAGATTCAAAGTCATGTGTCCAGCTGCAGGTTTTCAATGAATTCTGTCCCCTTAGGTCATATTTGTTTTATTTCTCTGATATTCTTTGCTTCTTTTCTCCTACCATTATATCCATCTCTGTTTCTGCTCTTTTCTCCTTTCCTATCTCTCTCTACACTGACACACTCTCTCACTCCTGCTCGCACACAATCACACATTATCCTTATCCTGGCTATTACCAGGATAAGTCAATTTGATCCATCCATAGCAGTGGATCTCATTTTATTCATATATTTTCAAGCCTAGTGACTTTATTAAAGGCTACTGCTTCAATCTATCCAGAATGGATGAATGGACCCACTGATGAAACACAGGGGGAAAAAAATGAGGCCCACACAGCCTGAAATGACCACAGCCAATCAGCCTGTCACTTTCAAACATGTTCTCAAATTCTGTGTTTTATATACAATCAAAAACAGCTTGGTGATTTCTGGCGCTTTTGGCACAATGTTTTCCATTCATCTGTGAGTGAGGAGACACAGAGCTGCCCGCCCGTCTTCCAGTGACAAGAGAATGGCTGTTGAGTCTTCCAGCTTGGGGGGAAAATGAGATGTTACAGTCAGTGGAGGCACAGAGCAGAGAAAGTTGGAGACAAGACAAAAATGTGTCTGTTCATGCCAACTGGTGTCCTGACCCTCCTCCAGGCTGCCATTGCCTTCTGTCAGGAAAGAGAATTAAAGGGCCATTCACCAAACATGAAGCTTTCCACTTCTTTTCCACCAGGCCTCACAGCTACCCTCTCACCCTGTTTTTTTACTTCTTTTAGGTCAGCTCTGATAACTATATGTTGCTGAAGGACAGGCTCTTTCATTAATGTTCAGTCATGAGAATGAAATAAAAAAAAAATGGAAACCCTGTCTCTTTAAGGTGAATATAGAGATCTCAGAGTCCACACAGTCAACTAGTCTTCCAAAGTAGAGAGGAAGGTCATATAGAGTTCAGAATGAGAGAGCTGAGTGATAGTTGAACGAGACTCTGGTGTCTGTTGCTGCACCTCAGAGATCAGGCTTCAGTGACTATGAAGAGGCCAGGTCGAGCTGACCACTTCTCAGGATTCAACTTAAGACACAATGCAGCTGAAACTGTCAATAACTGGATCACTATTTCAATGTTGGGATTGCACTTTAAAAAAAGAAGAAGACAAAGAAGAAAGTGATAGAAAGTCCAAAATGATAATCCAGCCTTCACTGAGATTGCGAGCTATAACATACTATGAGCAATAGCTGTGAAGTGTCAGGCAACATGCTGTTAATTGTCAACTTTGGTATTTGTATTGCCCATACTGTATTATACCCCATTAACTGTACACCGCTTCTGTCTATCCACAGTTTTCCAGATAAAGTAAAAGAAATTAACTTTTTTTTGTTTTAGAGCTATGACTAATTTTTACATTGATAAAACTGCTAATTGATGAGAAACGTTTCCAAAGTTTGTCAGCCTTCAAAATTTCATCAACATCAAAATCTCTGTTGGGACAGGTACAATATTGTGACATATTAGTGCCAAAACATAGCAGTTAAACATGCATCAAGATTAAGGCTTCGTAGTAGAAATGGGCCTGCTTTTAATGCCTAGCTAGTGCAAATGTGCAACTAAAGTAGTAAATAAAGAGGAGGTGCATGATTATCATCAACAAGAGAGCTAATATCCTTTGAATCATTTTAGGGGAATTTCAGTCGAATAGACAACAATGATTCATACATTTATCTTGATTTTAATTTAAACGTTGACAGCGTGAACCCAAGATATTTCCTGTTTTGTGTCGTCAACTTAATTTCTCTTTTTAATCTACATCAGTTTCTTCATTTCAGGCCTGTAGCACCTTCCAAAAAAATGTTTGTGGGTTATTTAAGTTTAGGGTTAGTGGTGAGGTAAGTTATATGAAACTGATGATCTTAAGCAGTCGTTGTGATGTTGACAGGGTAGAAGAGCAGAATCCAAGAAAGGCTTAGATGGGTGAAGGTTCTCGTCACAGTGTTTAAAAATGTTTCTCAGGAAAAAAAAAAGAATGTCAAAGGATTTTTCAATGCACGGTAGATAATAACGGTCAAAATATTAAGCCAGTCTTGGCCTGTCTCTAATTAAGTGTGTGTGGAGAATTCTGAGCGTGCTGTCATGCTCTTTAAGACGTGTTTGCCAAAAGAACAGTACAAAATTCAATGCAGTTCAATTCAATCTTTTTTCTTCTATAAAATTGTGCTCAGTTTCTTTCAGTCCAACCAAAAGTGTTGAGAATGAATAGAAACACTACAAAGGGTTTTTACTGACCAAACGTTTTAAATAATGCATAAAATGATATATATAAAAAAAAAATAAGCATATGAGACAAAATATGGAAAATCTTGGAATTATACTGCCTGCAGTCAAGTATTTTTTGTATTTTCCACATCTCTAACTTGTTTTTTCTCTCTATCTTTCTCTCATTTGGGGATGTATTTGAATGTAAGATTATTAGCAAACATTAGTAAGGCTGTGAAACAGTGTTTAGCTCTGTCACCTCACAGCAAGAAGCATCTAGGCTTCAACCTCCATGTCATCTGGGGTCTTTCCTTGTGGAGTTGGCATGGTTTACCTGTCTCAATTCTCTGCATGTGGGAGGGTTTCCTCCCACAGAGTAAAGATATGCATGGAAGCCTTTTTTCTAAACTGACTGTAAGTGTGCGTATCTTCCAGTCTCCTGTAATTCATTTAAAAATACACTTGGCGCACTCAATAGAAATGTATTAATTGTTAATACTAATGCTTATATTGTATGCATTAAGCAGTACTTGACAGCTACAGCCAATTTTAACCATAAATACCAATGTGATTCCAATTGATTTAAACGCTTTATTTTTTTCTTCTTTTTTGACCAGATGGAAAGGTAACAAGGCTTGAAGCATAGGAGCAGGATTCAAGGTGTATACATCACGGTGTGGAGAAATGGTACATAGAGTGACGACTGTAAGTAAAAGACTGGAGCACACAAGTAAACTACATAGTATAGAATATATCACCTGACTGCAAGGTAGTGGTGGGTGAGATTGTAGCCAGACAGCATAGGATGGTGGTGTGTAGGAGGACTGGTGGTGAGGAAGATGAAGAGGACAAGGGCAGGGCAGAGGACAAAGTGGTGGAAGCTTAAAAAGGAAAAGCATTGTATGTTTTTTAGAGAGAGGTTGAGACAGGCTCTGAATGGTCAGAAGGTGCTTCCAGATGACTGGACAATGACAGCTAATGTGATCAGGGAGACAGGTAAGAGAATACTTCGTGTGGCATGATAGGAAAGTAGACAAGGAGACATGGTGGAATAACGAGGTGCAGGAGTTTGTACAGAGAAAGAAATGGGACAATAAGACAACTGAAGAGAGCAGAAAAGTGTACAGAGAAATGCATAAGGTGAAGATGGAAGTGGCAATAGCATGCAGCAGGTTAGTTTATGAAGGATAGAGATTGAAATGTATTGACAGGTGCCAGAAGTGTGATGGGAAGATGGAAAGAGTACTTTGAAGAGCTTATGAATGAGGAAAATGAACGAGAACCAAGAGTAGAGGAGGTGGCCTTTGTGGACCAGGAGGTGGCAAAGATTAATAACGCTGAGGTGCGGAGGGCATTGAAGAGGATGAAGAGTGGAAAGGCAGTTGGTCCTGATTATATACCTGTGGAGGTATGGAGGTGTCTAGGGGAGGTGCCGGTACAGTTTTTGACAAGGACATTCAACAGGATCTTAGAGAGTGAGAGGATGCCTGAGGAATGGAGAAGTGCATTGGTGTTCATTTTTGATAAGAATAAAGTTGATGAGCCACACAGCGAAGTTATGAGAAAGAGTGTGGAAGCTAGACTAAGGGCAGATGAATGTTTTTAAACACCAGAATAGTTTCATGCCAGAAAAAAAGAGTACTGCAGATACTATATTTGCTTTGAGGATGTTGATAAAGAAGTACCGAGAAGGTCAGTGGGATCTGCATTGTGTCTTTGTAGACCCAAAGAACCCAAGCCAAGCCAACTTTATTTATAAGCACTTTAAAAACAGCAACCACTGACCAAAGTGCTGAACATAAAATACAGATTCAAAAACCATCAATAAAAACCACAACAATAGAAATTAAGAATAAAATGAATAGATTAAGATGATAAATAAAAATAATTAAAAGAAATTAAAAATTCATAGTCATAATCAGGATCTCAAGCTGGGTTAAAAGCCTGGCAGAAAAGGAGGGTCTTAAGAGATGATTTAAAAAAATGGCCAAGAAAGAAGACTGTCTGATATTCAATGGTAACTCGTTCCACAATTTGTGGGCTACAACAGCAAACGCCCTGTCCACTCTGAGCCTCCGCCAAGTCCTCGGTACATCCAGAAGTAGCGGGTCAGCTGATCTGAGTGACCGGGAAGGAGAGTGCAAATGCAACAGCTCAGACAGGTAGGGCAGGGCAAGACCATTCAAAGATTTAAAAACAAATAAAAGGATTTTAAAATGAACTCTAAAATGGACAGGCAACCAGTGCAGTGAGGATAAAAGAAAGCATATGATTGGGTGCTAAGAGAGGAGCTACACTGTATGAGGAAGTCTGGAGGAGCAGAGAAGTATTTTGCAGGACATGTATGAGAGCTGTAAGACAGTGGTGAGGTAGGTGTGACAGAGAAGTTCAAGGTGGAGGTGGGACTGCATCAAGGATCAGTTCTGAACCTTTTCTTGTCTGCTATGCTGATGGACAGGCTGACAGATGAAGTTAGGAATCTCCATGGACTATCATGTTTGCAGATGACATTGCAGATGATTCGTAATGAGAGCGGGGAGCAAGTGGAGGACCATCCAGAGATGTGGAGGTATGTTCTGGAAAGGAGAAAAATGAAGATTAGCTACAAGACAGAATACATGTTTACGAATGAGAGGAACCCAAGAGGAACGATGAGACTACAGGGTGGAGAGATAAAGAAGGTGGAGGATTTTAAGTATTTAGGGTCAAGATTCCAGCTAAATGGAGAGTGTAGAAAAGAGGTAAAGAAACATGTGCAAGTAGATTGGAGGGGGTGGAGAAAAGTGTCAGGTGTGATTAAAAAAAGTATCAGCAAGAATGAAAGGAAAGGTCCCTTTGTATGGTTTAGAGACTGTGGCTCTGAGGAAAAGACAGGAGGCAGAACTGGATGTAGCAGAGGTTAAAATGTTGAGGTTCTCTTTGGGAGTGATGAGGACAGATTGGATCAGGAATGAGCACATTAGAGGGACAGTGCATGTTAGATGTTTGGGAGAGAAAGTCAGAGAGCCCAGACTGAGATGGTGTGGACATGTACAGAGGACAGATAGTGAATATATTGAGAGAAGGATGTTGAGGTTGGAACTGCCTAGAGGAAGACCAAACAGGAGATTTATCGATATAGTGACAGAGGACATGAAGTTAGTTGGTGTGAGAGAAGAGGAAGCAGAGGATAAGGTTAGATGGAGGCGAATTATTTGCTGTGGCAACCCCTGAAGGGTACAGTTGAAAGGAAAAGAAGAAGATTGACAGGGTTATAAATGTTCATGAAAAGGCTCAAAATGCATTGAAAAATATTTCTCAAATATTTAAAATAGAGCAACAAAGAACCAATGACTGTTGGACAGGATTGTGTTAGTAGCAAGCAGTTATAAAGAGATCACTCTAATGGAAAAAAAATCAAATGCTCTTACATTGGGGATTTTTTTTACTGAACTAATATGATAAAAATCCTTGAACTTGTAAAGGCTGGAATAAATACTTAAACTCATGTCAAGATATGAAATACTGAGCTGATACCAACCATATTAATACAGAGTGAATTGTGAAGCTCTGCTCCATCCAAAAAAACGTGAACACCTGGACAAGAAGCCAATGAGACAGAAGAGATTTTGCATCCACAAGGTGACCCAGATTTCATGAAGCTTTTGACAACATCCCCCGGTCTCCTTGATGCTTTTTGTTTGACTTAACCACACCATGCCATAAACCAGAGGCTCCCACAACTGTAGTGGCGAGATATGTGCGAGTGCATGTGTGTGACAGTTATAGAATCCAAATTCATCCCCAAATGCCTCCTGCATCTCACTACCGCCCCCTCCTATCCTTCTCAACTATCAGAGCTGTATCGTTTTGCAAACCTCTGCGGTGATGTTGTCAGGCTTCTTTCTGTGAAGTGGCCCCAGCCATAAAACAACAGTGACGTGAGTGATTGATCCAGCAATGAGGATGGCAATACTCCTCTGCATCAATATGAAGGCAGCCTGCGGGACTGGAGCCCTTTCAGACAGCTCTCTGTTTCTCCTCAGAGGAAAAATCCATACACAATTGATGGCAGTTCAAAGAGAGGCTTTATTGTGGGATATCAAATAAAACATCAGAGAACACAGAGAACGGGAGAGAGATAGAATGAAAGAGTGGATGTGAGTGAGTGAGTGAGAGAGTATGGGAGTAAAAGAGGGAGAGACAAACAGAGCGATCTGCATTTTGCTTTATCTCCTTTTTGCACCTGAATGGTAATGAAATGGCTTAGATGAAACTGAGAGACCTCATCATTTCCAGAGGACTAGCGAACAGCATGTGAATGTCAACAGTATCTATGGCACAATTACACTCTATGATCCTACACGAAAATGGTATGCAGATACAGCGACCAGGTTACTGTGTGCCAATGAAGACAACTTAGATAGGCCAGTAACAGTGTTTATAGGGTTATTTTAGAGTATAACAGACAAGTGGAGGTAAGAAGGAGCGATATCCGTCGTTTCCTCTCTGTTCTCTGCAGTCTAGCCTCCAGCATACTCTGTTATGATTTCATCAGCACTGCCTCTAATCCACTTACTTAATGAAATACATAATTAACACAGCTTAATTGTGGTAGGGACTGCTTTGAAATAATTTCCTTTGGCCATTGTTGCTGTAATTGAAAGCGTTCTTTACACCCAATCAAGACCTCTGGTTTGAAACAGAAGATGTTTGTTGATTTTTCTTTAATTAGCTCTTTTGTTTGGTGAAACAAGAGGTCCTCTGGTCTAATTTTTGTCATGGGTGTCTTATTGTTTATACAGCAGATGTGTGTATGTCGCCATGCAATATCTGTTAAATGCCAAATGTTTGAAATTTCATCACCTCTCCGTAATTGCATTACTTCCAAGTAGAACAGCAGAGTACTCGTTTGTATCAGGATACATATTGGCCTCACTGTAAGAGTTCAACGCAATAAAAGTCATTAAAACATACTTCTTTTTGTTTGTTTTTCTGTTTGTTTGTTTGTTGCACCCAAAACCTTCCCAATCTGAGATTCATCATGCTTTTTCATATTCTTTTGCAAAGTTTGATTTGCAAAAGGGAAAAAAAGAAATTGATTTTCTTTCTTTCCTTTTCTTTTGGGAAAGCTGTGATATTAAATTACATATTCTCCCTCTGACTGGACTGAGCTGTCACAAAAACTGAAGTTTCATCTGAGATTACGTCTGGGTTTTTTTTTTTGTTTTGTGGTTTGTTTGTTTTTTCTTTTCCTTTTTCTTTTTTTTGAGAACAAAACATTATGTTGTTGTAATATACAAGGATGTAAAATGAAACATCCATCTTTCACCTGTGAACACAAACTCTTGTCTTCTCTTCTTCCATTTAGTATAATTGTTGTTTAGCTCTGTGGTAAGTTCCTGTCTTTTTGCTTTTTAACTTTTCTTTGGTTACAAATACAAGATATTTAGTTAGGTTTAGAAAATAATATACTAATTTATAGATTAAAATATCTACCTGGGGTTCATTGTTGGGGATTAACGGAATACAAGTACCGGCATTATGTATTCAGACTACAAATTATGAGTATGTCATGCCCGCTCCTTCCCAGCTACCTCGGTCAGGGTCGCCAGCCTTCTGATCACCGGCCCCAACACTACAACT